>BLKR01017506.1:0-11212 GCA_011170035.1 Teleogryllus occipitalis
ACTCCGACGTCATCTTCTCTGCCACGCCCCCAGCAGCGCCCACCACTACTGCTGTCTTATTCCGCTGACCAGGCTTCCGTAACACCACCGACATTGCCACAACCGCCGTCACCACCTCCGCATCATCACGCCGTCACCGCAACCCCCACCGTCGCCACCCTCCATCACCGCATTACCGCGCCTCCACCGTTGCTGCCACAACGCCACCTCTACTGTCACTATCACCGCCGCCACTACCGCAGTCGACGTCGTCACCACCGTCTCCGAAAAGATGCCACCGCTCCCTCACCAACGTCACTACCGACTCCAACATCACCTTCTCTGCCACGCCTCCAGAGGCGCCGACCCCACCACTACTGCTGTGTCATCCCGCTGACCAAGTTCCCCCATCGCCACCGACATTGCCGTCACCACCATCGACGCCCATAACATGCCACCGCTTCGCCGCTGCAGACTCCACCATCGCCACTACGGCTTAGGTGGCTCACTGCATCAATTGCATGCCAATCAGAGGGAGGTCCTAGGGTTCCAGTCCCGGCGGTGGCAGCATTTTCGGCACAACTTGTCAGCTAGGTCAAATTCAGCCGCTGTCTCAAGGAGAATTCTTGGGAGGAAATCTAGGGAGGGCAGCCGGTGGCTGTGTTGGGTAGCTTCCCGTGGTTTCTCCGATCAACACCACGTGAATGCCGGAACAGTAACCTAACAAACGGGCCACGGACCGCGCGCGATCTTTCTTACCTCTCCCTTGTCCTATCTTCAACCCTTTCTTACTCACACTTACACTAACATGCACTACACGGCCACATATTCTGAGAGAGCGGTCGGGTGCTTAAAGCTTGTCCCGGCTGGAGCGGTGCCCCGCTGGTGGGAGATACCTGCTTGGGGAACACCCGTCGGATCTCGCCATCCAGAGGGGTAAGATCACCGTCCCCTCCTGAGAAAAAACCATGCATTATACTTACAGACTATCATTATCATAACAGTTGACGCATCTGAAATCACAAGAAATCAATCAATCAATCTAGCGAAAGGCTGCTCTAATCAGTAGTTTTCCGTGGGTTCTCCAATCAAAACCAGACGAATGCCAAAGCAGAACCCAAACAAATGGACCACGGACCGCGCGCGATCTTGCCTCCCTTTTCCTTGTCATACCCTCACCACATTCTCTCTCTCTCTCTCTCTCTCTCTCTCTCTCTCTCTCTCTCTCTCTCTCTCTCTCACACACACACACACACACACACACACACACACACACACACACACACACACACACACACACACACACACACTTAGGGAAAACCCCGTTAACCGACGTGCAGTCGATGCCGTATATCGCCATCCAGCGGGGGAAGATCACCGCCACCTACCGCGATAAAAGCATGCACCAACTTACAGTACTAAAGAGCTTAGTAGTTGACCCGCACGGAATCACTTATCAATTATCCGCTGACCATGCCTACGCCATCCCCACCACATTGTCGCTGCCGTCGCCCTCGCCATCACCTTCACCGCTACCTCCACCGTCACCGCCACCGCCGCCATCATCGCTACCGCCGCCATCATCGCTACCGCCGCCATCATCGCTTTCCGCCGCCATCACCACCACCGACGCCATTACCGCCACCGCCGCCATCACTGCCACCGCCGCCATCACCGCCACCGCCGCCATCAACGCCACCGCCGCCATCACCGCCACCGCCGCCATCACCGCCACCGCCGCCATCACCGCCACCGCCGCCATCACCGCCACCGCCGCCATCACCGCCACCGCAACCGCGTCACCACCGCTGCTGCCGCTATAGCTTCCCCACGCCACCTCTACCGCCACAGTTACCGTCAGCACTACCGCCTCCATCGACACCAAGAACGCCGCCACCGCCGCCGCCGTCTCGCCGTCACGATCGCTACCGCCACCGCCGCCACTGTCACCGTCATCCTTAACGCTACCACCGCCACCCAAAACAGGCCACCGCTCCGTTACTACAGACTCCGTCGCCGCCGCCGCCGCCACCGCCACCGCAATTGAATCCACCGGCCAACCCCGAGACATCCGCCTGCCATCATCATCAGCGCCACCACCCTCAGCTGCCGCGAACGCTGCCGGGCACCACGCCACAAAGCTGAGTGCGGGAGAAGGTGCAGTGGTGCTCGCTGGCTGGTGCTGATGGCAGAGGTTGTAAGCGATGAATCCACGATGAAAGGTGATGCATGAGGGACGACTGTATGCCTACGTTCCCTTAATAATGTAATGTGTTTTCTTATCGTCTATAAAGATATGTAAGAACATAGATAGTGCGAATATTCTTTGTTGCGAATCTGACATCGTTTTCTTACTTTTCATCATTATTCTTTAAACTTTCTAGTTTAAATATACAATAAGAAGTCAACCTATTCTGCTTTAATTTTTTTAAATTGTTAATTATAAAATTGTAAAATGTTAAACTTTCTAGTTTAAATATATAATAAGAAGTCAACCTATTCTGCTTTATTTTTTTTAAATTGTTAATTATAAAATTGTAAAATGTTAGAGTTTATTTAATTAAAATCTTTCATACAGTTGAAATGTTATTTTTAATGTTATTTATAAACACTTTTGAAAGGCAATAGTTGTTGATCAAGTGGGGGGAAATTAAAAAATAGCATCTCCCATTTTGGTTGGTTGGTGATTGCCAATTAACAGCTTTCATGTTCGCGTTGGCATAACAGCAGGTCACCTTGACTTCATAACAAACCGGTTTATAAAGACATTTTTCAAAATTAATGGACTCAATGAGAGCTACGCCATTATGAATTCATCAGAATCTAGCCAGTGGATTTCAATGTTTAATTCAGAAAAGTTAAATATCACTTATTGTGTGAAAAACAGCTTATTTCAGATGTGTAATAGCCTGACGGCTGTCGTGATTTCATTTTTTACATTCTTGAAAACTTACGTGTACGCGGAGTAATAAATAAAATATAGAGAAAGTTATGTTACATAATGCAATAAATGAAAATAGAAGCTGCAGCCAAAAGTGCCGTTTTTCGAGAGAAAAACTCGTTTTCTGGATCAGTAAGAGCGTAAAAATCTTATTCCTACTCGTTCGCCTATGTGTATTGCTTTCTCTAATATGTGATTTAGTCAGAATCCACGTTTTGTTGTTCCTCGATTCCGAAAAGTGGTTTTCGGCTACACGTCTGTTTGTCTGCCTGTCTGTTCGAATGCCGTTTCGTTTGTGGCCAACACTCGCGCCTAAACCATTCACAGGATTTTTTCCAAAATGAATATTCCCCAATCAGTCTTGCTCGACTCCAGGTCCTGCCAATCTGAAATGATTCTTTTAAATTTTGGGGGTACTTCACGTGAAGCCCCTGGAACATTTACAAAATTTTCATAAAAATTACTACAGTTTTTTCTTACAATTTCTTGGAAGAATAGATGTGAAGATTCCACAGATCCGATTTTCACGGTTACCCCTAAATGTTTGAAAATTACAAAAGTTTTAATTTGTTTGAACTTTAGTATCATACAACTACAAAATTGAAGACAGGGTTTTTCTTCAAATGAGATTTGTTCTCTGCGTTTTTTAAGTAATGCTATGTACTAAAATTTCGAAAATATTAGTAGTTTTCGCGCAATTTTAAATGGTATTTAGCAATATTAAATACAAGATTTTCTCTAAAATGACTCCAATTATCTCTCATGTCATTCGAATTTACAATAGAAACGTTTTTATAATGTATTGCTTTTGGGAGTACATCATCATCATCATCATCATCATCATCATTTGGAGTTTTTACGATTTCCCCGCCTTTAAATCACTTATGACTTTAAATACACTTTTAACGTGACTGCAACAGTTCTGTACATTTTTTAGTGTTTATTACATATTTGTATACATTATTGTAGCACCCATTATTTTTTGACAGTTAAATTAACTTACTAATTATCATATTTTTACAGCTTAATAATCCTTCGTAAAGTATATCATACGCTAAGGAAAGATGAGTTTTCAGATAGGTTGAGAATTACTTCCCCGTCCTACATCCGACAGGTTTCAGAAGAAAGAAATAGAATTTTGCGAATTATGACGTACAAAACAGATTATTGCAACACATATTGTAATCGCAGATAACTCGGAAGTGATACAGTCTAGGTCTTTTAAACCAGGTTTGCGTATTCCGTTTGGAAACGTCTTGTTTGAGGGCAAGTGAGTTCTAACATATCACGTGTTTTGGGGGACCGGTAGGGGACATGTGTGGAAATGATGAAGGACAGTTAGGGGAAAGGTGAAGTATATGTGGGGGAAATGCGAAGAAATGTCGGGGGAAATGTTGGACCTGGATTATCGTCTTAGGCAGAATTCTACAAAATAAGAGGTTACTGAGCTATCTTTTACAGTTTTGCATATTTAGATATTTGGCTGCCTCCACTCCACAGCATTGGTGGTCAGAACAGTGCAAAAACGGAAATCAAAGTAAAATTAAATTTGAGAAAAATTACCGAAACTATCTTTCACAATAAAATGAAAGGAACTATTTAATTTTCTGTTTATTTTAATCTCAACGCTCAGCAATAGTGGAATGGTTTCTCGCGCACAGTACTGGACCTATAATACTGTAGTACGCAGTTCGGGAGATGTACATTAACAGATTTAAATCAATATCCAATTTTCAAACCATTATTATTTATGAAGTCCAGAGTTTCAAACTTGTCCTGATTGTAAAAACGTGTTTATACGTTTACAAGAATATATACTCAGGTAAGGGAAAAGGCGTCCATTTCTCTAGTCTAAAACAACTACAGATTTCATAATATTTATTTATTTTTTACCTTTTTATTTATTTATTTGTTTATTTATTTAGTCAAAAACTGTATGTGACGTATGGGGGAGAAAAACATCTGCGCACGCTTTCTTGAGTTTCAGAATCCCTTCCCAACTATTTAACTATTAACAGTTTCCACCAGGAATTGTAAAAATTGGGGAATATTCATAAATGTTTCATAAGGAAGTTTTGATGTTATTTCGTGCCTGTCCCGGTGATCTAAAACACAGTAAAACAGTTCTTGCAAATCCGGATCCAAGCTCATTCCCTTCATTTTTCTACATTTCTCCCACTTATCCCTCACCTGACCCCGGAGTAGTTTCTTATAAACTGCCAAAAATAATCTTTAGTTAGCCTATAATATACTGTACAAAGTACTATAAAGCTTTAAAATACGATAATTAGTAACTGAATAACAAGGTCAAAAAATTACCGGGAGCTATAACAATGGATACAAATTTATAATAAACACTACAACAAAAGTACTGAGATATATCAAATATACTCAAGGGAAATTTAGTACAAATTTTGTTCGAACATTAACTTATTTTAGAACGTTAGAACCTGGACATGGCAATATCCAAGTTGTATAACGCGTTTACGAAAGAGACATATGTTAGCCAAATTGGATATGATAATAAAACTTAAATATTTAAACAATATTTTCATGACCCATTTGTGTTCGTGGCTTGAATAGACAATGGATATGCATACTTGGAATATAAATTAAACACAGTCATGTTCTTGGACGTGGCTTATTTTAAAATATAAAATTTTATTACATAGCGTCATATGAAGAAATGAAAGAGAGACGTATGACCAATGGTGATCCGTTTTATTGCCCTGTAGGCGTCAGGGCAAAATAAGTGACTGTCTACAAACGGGTTAAGGCTAATTACAAAATTAGTTATAGAATGTTAAAAGATAAATGAAAACTGAGGTGACATTTTTCTTTAAGAAGATTGATTTTGTCAAAAGCTATTTAGATTCGGAAGCGAATGCTTAAAGAAGCTATTCAGATTCGATAAGTGACGTTTAGAGATTTTATTCGGATTTGGAAGCGAATGCTGGTAGACGATGTTCTGACATGAAGCGTGACACTCGTAGGGAATATTCTAAGTAACAGTATTTTTTATGTAAACAGGTCGTTTAGCCAACGCGAATGTAAAAACTAGTCGAGATAGCATTATCCACCCAAGACATTCACGGAAATATGTAAACCAATTGTAAATAGTCTGTATAATCAGGGTTAAGAAATTAATTTTGTTTATTTAATAAGTTTTAAATATTTTTGTAATAAATTTTAAATATACCTATCTGTATACCCTAACAAACCATATTTTGCTATTAATGCAAATACATTTAAATTGCACCTGTAAGATATGTAGAATCAATACGCATAAAATATATTTAAAAATAAAATATTAGTGCAGTTCATCTATGCCACTTTCATGAGATATCAACAAAATTACACTTTCTTGTTTTTTTTTTTACCTTCTGTATTCGACGATTGCAGTCTTTTCTTGAATCTATAGTTGCGCTCAATTAGAGTAGGTCTTAGTGGTCTTGGTTGGATAGACCTTAATGGATGTTTTGAAAACAGATCACGAGAACCCTAATGTTTCCTACAGCGCATCGTCACCGAAGGAATTATTTTAGCCCCTTACGTTATCGCAGGTATACAAATATCCATGGTGGAAATAACCACCATGTTGGCTATTTCCACCATGCAAATATCCAACTGTTGGGGTCGTGGATACTGATTCAGTCAGTGTCATGCGGAACTGTACCTGCAGTGCGCGTGCAGTTCATGTCTGGTTTGCACGAGCCTCAAATACATTAATATATTACAATTCTGTAGTTTCTATAAAGTGAAATTAGCCACATTATTTGTAGAATTGAATTGGTTCGATAAAATGTAAATGGACAGTTGCCAATCAACTTGATCACTTCTGTTACGCTTGTGGAAGATTTACAAAACTTGCGTTTTCCTTATACTTTTGATGTTTCGTTTGTGATCAGGAGAAACCATGGGCTGCCCGCTAGTGTTGTGTAACCTGTATAACGAACTTAGGCTGTGGATATATGGAAAACTCAAATTATTGTCATTCGCTCTACCAATGTTGTGGAGAATGCAAATAAACAATTTTAATTAGTCTGCATATTATTGCACTAATATGCGTATTACATTTTTAACTTGGTTTTACCTCGTATGAAGCATCCTCATAAAATTTTGTAGTAACTTAACCAGAGTAACAATGCGGAAATTAGTATAGGATTTTGTTTATTTCAAATAATAAATGCGTTCATATCTTTTGAAACTTGCGCGATAGAAACTTTTTATAATGATTTTCGAAATCAGCATGTCGTTTCCTTTGAAATCACATACTTTCATCCTGGAGGTATGAAAAAGCTTTCTTTTTGTTCCCTAGTGTAATTGGAGAGATAATGAGGGAATTAGAGAATAATAAGAAGGTACATGGAGCAACAGATCTCTATCGCTCAATCTTGTGTCGTAGAAACTAAGTATTAATTTATGTGGGTCTCAGGAACTCTGCACGTGCTCTGCCAGGTTAAACATTATTTCAAATAATTGTTATTGAAATAACTGAACAAATCGTTGCCAAGTAAACCGTCTGAGTAAAAGCTTGAACCCACAATTCCTTTTCGATTCATGTCCCTTTGTCGCAGGTCTTTAATGAAAATCCTAAACCAAAATGAATATGAAGAATTAAACAGTCAAAAATAATAATTAAAACGTTATAAATAAATACTAATAATCTACTGCCGATTCCTAATAATTAGTTTCTAGTTCTGAGCCTTGGCATGTCTTACTAGAAAACTACTCATATTGTTATTGTTACCAGATTTGAGAATTTGTATTATTTCTGACGTGAAAAAACAATATTAATAGTACTACTTCTTAAGAAGAAGCAGATCGACGTGCTGAATAACTAGTTCCTGTGTATTTCCTGTGCATTTACATCGCTTATCGACACTTTCTTATCGTAAAATGGAGATAGCAGTCTCGAACTCTTTTTAGTAGAATGCTGCACTGATTGTGGTAACCTCTTTACATATACCAGAAGTTGCAAACTATTCTCCGATTAAAAGTGTGTCTGTCTTCAAGGTCAAAATCTGGCAGGAGAGGGGGACACTGGCATCCAATTGCGAGCTTCGTTACGATTTAAATTTTTCATATTGAAGTTCCCGATTGGATGACAGTGTCCCCCTCTTTTTAGCTCATGACCTGGATGGGTCACTCTGTTTTAATCGAAGTATAAGTGTAGTCAACTTAATTAATCAAATGAAGGTTTGGGACATTTAAATAATTTCTTTATTTTCATATTTCAATTTTCATATTTCATATTTCATTGATATATCACAAACCCTTGGAATTATTTCCAATTTTTTCATACTGTTATATGATTGTTGGAGTACTCTTTACTCAAATAAATAGTAAAACATTAAATGTACAAGAATCAATTGTGTTGAAATTTGCTATTAATAACATAAGTTAAAATACTGTCATAATATAATTGCTAGATAAAATATGTCATTCAAAGGCACAATAGAGATTTGAAAACAAGTATTAAATTATTATATTCCTATAACGAAAATTTTCTATTAAGTACTGTAAAAAATTGATTAAAATTAATACTTCACGTCGACTTTGCTGTCGTGTCACGTCTTCGACCACTTTTGGATCCAATTCATTTTGGTACGTTAGTCTACACGCGACCTCAGATATGACTAACCTAACTAATAAGATAACAGAAATAAGGAATGTGCTAATCTCATCTTATTGCAGATACTTATATCTCAGTGTTTTGTTTCGTAAACTGAAATTAATAGATTGAATAGAGTCCTTACACAACCATTAATTAATTCTGAGTGTTCCGTCTGTCTAAAAACAGAATTGAAATTACAGAATATTTCAGTTCATTTGCTACAAAAAACAGAAATTTTTAATGTTATAAGTGATATATTTATTTATTTATTTATTTATTTTACGTCAAAAAAAACAGTTAAAAACTGCGTATGACGTGCTATGGGGAAAAGTGAATTGTGTGCACATTTTCAAAATTCTGTGATCCCTACACCAAGTCATATACTACTTAAATTTTGAATTTTTGAAAGGGAGAAAAAAAACTCCCATGTAATAAAATCTATTTTCAAGGATAAACAAGCAATAAGTTTTGAATTTTGAAAGAGAGAAAAAAACAACAAAAAAAACTCCCATGTAATAAAATCTATTTTCAAGGATAAATAAGCAATAAATTTTGGCTCTTATTACTTCCTGCCGCGACAACGTGGAAACGATAATTTGAATAATTGTGTTTCCCACTGAATTCTAGAAGACGTGCACAGAAAATGAAGTTACATTTATGTCCAGAAGCAAAACAAGGGCCATCTCAGCATTTGCTCAATGGATCAGGGAAACTGGACGAAAAACCTGATGGAGATGGGGGTCATTGACCCGAAAGCTGTAGTACAATAGTTGTTACAGGTTGTTTATACTCATTTATACAGTCGAAATGGTAAATAATGCATTATGTATCATTGTTAAAATTAATGTTACTTTTCTTGTGATGCTCAGTATAGTCTCTAATTGTATAGAAACAGTTATGCAGCAGAAACGATTTCGCTTGTGATTTAAACTTTTCTATTGAATTTAATCGTTTAATGTCATCTGGCAAAGTGTTGTAAAATAATGTACATGTATTGTATGTGAATTTTTTGTAATGAGCTGTTGATACTGTCACCTGATGAATATGATAAAGAG
This sequence comes from Teleogryllus occipitalis, assembly GCA_011170035.1. NCBI lineage: Eukaryota > Metazoa > Arthropoda > Insecta > Orthoptera > Gryllidae > Teleogryllus > Teleogryllus occipitalis. Next base: position 9,593 of record BLKR01017506.1, read on the forward strand.
GTTGTTGTACATATTCGTGGTCATCAATAAGAAATTAATACAAAAAATTATCATCTTGATTTTTTACGGAGAAAATCTTCCTGAACGGTAGCTTGTGTAGTGCAGGGCGAATGTAGTTCAAATTTGTGATTTTATGAACATTTTTTACGCGATAACTCTGAACTTGACTGTTATCTGACAAACAATCCAATGGTGTGCGTGTTTATAAATATTGTTCTTTGTGATAAAACTACTGGTAAATTAATAAAAAATATTATAAATGTTACAATCTCAGTCGTAGTTTTTGTCTACTTTCCCAGCAATCCCGAGAGCGAGTGGTGTTTCGTTTATTTGTGACAGTTTTACACTACTCCCCCTCGCTACCTCATAAGTAGGGAACGGATTTCCATGTAAATACATGTTTTTACAGGAACTAGATACCTGCATTCAATTATATTTTTTAGAGTTTACAAGACATTCAGAAAGAATTAGAACTATTTTTATTTTACATATTTTTACATATTTTAGTATAATTACTTATTTTACCTATTACGACATATTTCTTACATATTTTGCTACATTTTAATATCATTATACGTCGAAACGGAACATTCCAGATGCGCGTTTGCAATATTTGTTATGGAATTGTCTTTCTTATAAATCAAATGTAATGATTTGATTATCACCATATCTCCACCATGATTTGTCAAACTTACCTCCCCCCCCCCCGATAACTGCGTAATTGTGAGTCAAGGAGGAGCGGATTTGTATGAATCAACTATGTGCCTGCACATGTTTCAAACAGCAAATTCGTTACTCGATTGAAAACTAACAAATATTTTCACAGAAAATTGTCGCGTTCCTCAATTTGGAGGGTGGGGTATATACAATTAACCCCCTCCCCTCCGCAGGATACTTGCTACATGGTAGTATTATTCACTTGTACACCAGCGCCTCTTAAACTTTGTATTATATACTGTGAACGTATTATATATTTTGAATAAAATTCTTATATGTGGTGAAGTCCAACTACTTCAGTAGAGATAGAACCTACTTTCAGCCACTCCGAATATCTGTTAAGAAAGGATCGGGGACGTTCTATGGTTGGAAAATGCTTGTAGAAAACAATTTTAAACACAATCATGAATTTTTATTTTCCATATTTTCTATTTTTTCTTACATTTTTTGGAAAAAATAAGTACATTTATATGTACATATTCTGCATTTTTTGTTACAATGAATTCCGTTCCCTATTCATAAGCAATGTAAACCGTTTGTAGTAGTAGTTCTGAACGAAGGCCGAAAAGTATTCCCCACACGATCCCAAACAAAAAGTCGCAGCCCTGCGTTGAGCGTAACAATTGACGTCGTCCGGAAGTAATTTTCACAAGCTCGGATGGATATCGTCAAAGAAAAGGCTTGTCATTTTAATATGGTGAGAGCATTTTATTTTATTTATTAAAAGTTCTTGAATCCAAATCGGGATAGTAAGGCGATATAATCTCCCCGAACCCATGTTGCTCAGCAATACCTGTTGCATTGTGGCCTCCATATTTTGTTTACAGTTTTTACTTGTTTTTGTTCAGTGTAACCGGGAGCGGTAGCTCAGTGCATCAACTGATGCCACTGCAGCGCCTCTGA
>BLKR01017507.1:0-11207 GCA_011170035.1 Teleogryllus occipitalis
CAGACGGCGATTAAATGGCGACTTTATTCCTCGTTTCGTTTCGTAATATGATATTTAATCATTCAGTTATTTATTTTATGTAGCAATAATATAAAATAAATAAACAAATATCTCTAAGTTGGCTATTCCCGCTTACGAGCGGACAACATATTTAACTGACAAGAATATTCGTCTGTTAAACAAGACTTAAAAAATTCAATAGTAACTTGATTTTTAAACAGTTTTACTCTATATTGAGAATTTGAAATCAAACTGACATAATATTCCTTTTTAATAGACCATTTTTTCCTTAAAGTGAAAATCGGACTTCATGCAGGTAATTGTCAAGATACTCCCAAAGACTGTCGTGAGCCAGGTATTCAGTGACGTACCAGTCATTCCGTACAACCCTTACTTTTAAATCTTGCACCAACATCTCAGGAAGCAGTGCCCGCGAGCTCGAGGAAGCTTGTTACCTTGCCCGCGACTTTGAAATGCCTGATATAGGAAAATTAATGAAACACGGTGGACCTTACAACTAAAAAGCAAGATCTTCGGAAGTTACTACATCAGATTCTTATTATTTTGGGTTATTTAAAGACTAGTGTACGCAAGACACTTTACATTTATTATAGGCTTCTTTCACTGTGTTGCTTCGATTACACACGTCATTTTTATATTTACATATTGCAACATTATGTTGGGAGACCTCCCTGTACGAGAAAGCACGAATAGTAGCGAATTTTCACTGAGGAATAAAGCACGAAAGCTACGCAAGCTACGAAATTACCCTTGGGAATGTTTCGAATAGTTCTGTTATCATCCGAAGAACGTAGAATGACGCTCAAGAGTTAAGATAGTTTCTATTAAGAGGAAAACGAAAAAAATATCTGCTTGCGTAAAAAAAGATAGAGGGAAAAAACCTTCGCTGGGGTCCCTTCTTCACCTTGCTCCCTTTTAAATGCGACTTAAAACCTCTTAATGGTTTACTAAGAAATTTGCGCTAAGCGTCAACTGCTCAGATTGGCGTTAAAAAGCGTCAGACAGCTGACCTACCACCTCCGTGTTCCAAGCTTTACGTTCCGATCCATCAAGTGAAAAATGTTATAAAAGAAGCTAATTTTTCCGTACCTTGACTCTCATTTCATGATTATTCCTTAGGCAGCCAAATCATACCATTTAATCATTCTAAGCGGTCCGTTTTGGTCGTGCATTTCATACCAAACCAAGCATAAACGGATTATTTTTTATTCAATAATTTTCTCAAACAGCGTCCATAGCCACTTTACAGTACTGTTTTGAATATAAAATATATTCAATAATATACAGACAAACTAAGAGGGAGGATGTCCCCAATGGACTCCTCAAACACGGATTATATTTTTCAAAAACATCGTCTGAAACACTTCTATGAAGATCTATACGATTGCCGATTAATGTTTTTCTTATATGTGACAGACGTCGTGAGCAATTCGTTATTTGCCACAGGAGGAAGCTGACTTGGCCGTCAGCCTTATGAGCCAGTACGAGGTGCCAGGCGCCGTGTGGACAGGTGTGTCAGATGTCACGGCAGAGCAGAATTGGGTCACTTCGCTAGGTAAGATCCCCAAAACATCTGGCACAAGTGTTTTTCCTTTTCTTTTTCAATTCGTAACAATAATACCTCCAAAACGAGATATGACACGATATTCTGGGGAAACTCATCCTATAGTAAACAGACTTTTATATTACAGAAAAAAATTATCAATTATAAACAAATGATCACTGCATGTGTCTTAAAATATGAATCAAGCATTGCCCATCTGCCCATCATTAAGCATTGCCATTACGAATCTGTAATTTTTTCAAAACTGGATTACTTAAACGTGGAAACGTATGTACATGCAATTCCGATATTTATAATCATGAGCTTACATCAAGATATCCACGTATAATGCATGTAGATTAATATAAATACTTTGTCTGATGACACGAAACATTAAAATCTTAAACAAGATTATCTAAAAATTAAATTTTTTCTACTGCATAACTGTTTCTATATAAGCAGTAGACCTCGGATTTTAGGACAAATGCCTATTTAATTTCTTTAGAAGGTTGTGGAAAATAATTGAATGTGTTTACAAATCATGAAAAAATTAATCAATTGAGAGAATCTGAGCAAGCCTAAAATTGACTTAAAGGGCAGTTGATGCCTATTTTCATATTTTTACGGGAAACTTGTCTAAAACAAATAGTTCTAAAAAATTATATTTTCTTACAATTTTTTTCAAAATTGTTATACCGAAACACATGTACCTTCGTGAATTTCCGAAAATGCTGAAATTCCCTTTTCTGCGAACGTACACTGTCAAGTTACGCACAGAAATCTCTCGCCCAACACACCGAACACAAGTAGCTCTGCAAGTCAGTACAAAAAATATGATTGTCATAAGTCGTCGATCAGCAGGCACTTTTTACAACACCGCACTCATGCCCTTAGCAGCTGCGCAGTTGACAGGTTGAGACTTATCGCCGCCCCGCTTCCTCTACGCAATCAAGGCGAGAAAAACATAGGGTAGGCGAACGTCTACTCTCGGAAATGCGAGTCTTACAAAACTGGCCCAACTCTTTAACCCCTAGAAAGTAAAAAGGAACTTTTCGAGTTTTCTTCTCTTTGTGTATGTGGTTCTTATCGAATCTTGATTAAATACTGTTCTGTTTACTTATGAACGTGAACAAAATAATATGCTTGCAGTCACCCTAATAAATGTGAAAATATTTGGCTTTCCTGAATAATAAAAATGCCTAAATTATTTCTTTCGTGATCAATTTTAAATGTTGGAAACATAGCTTTTCATGTGTAATGATTTTGAAACGCCTCATTTAATAATTTTGCAATGATTTTCAGCGCAAAAATGACACGTTTTATGCCTAGTAGTGTCTAATTTCATAATTTTGTTACTTAATTTATGTGTCTAAATCATCAGATTTTTGTGTTTAAAATTTCGAGGTGTAAAATGTTGAAGCTATACTGATCATCAAAAATGTAATTAATATTTATTTTACAATAATACGCATTAGTTAAGTCTGTATTGAATAGTTTTAAAAGGACTATATGTGACTGTAACAAATACTGTATTTTAGGGTGTAAGTGAATAAACCCCATGTCGATCGGGTTTTCGTCCAGTTTCCCTGAACCTCTGAGCAAATGCTGAGATAGTTCCTTGTTTTACTTCTTGACATAAATGTAGCATCACTAGGCGCACGTAATGAAATTCAGCAATGTTATTTATCTCTTCATGAGCAAAAATATTTGTAGGATACCTCCAGACGTTAAATTTTGCAAAGTTTTAAGAATTTTCAAGTATTCACATTTGCAGATAACACTAATACACAGTTACAAGTGTTTTTCCCAAGGATCGCGATGAAAGCGAGTGCCAATGAAGGAATGAGATCCTAATTGCTCTTTTGTGTGCAGGCGATCCGCTGTCTTCGACGGGCTACGAGGTGTGGGCGCCGGGGCAGCCCAACGAACTAGGGCGCGCCCTCTGCTTAGGGCTGGTGCCAGGAAAGGGCCTCGACGACCTCTACTGCAGCGCCACTGAGCGTCCTTTCCTCTGTGAGCTAATCGACTGATGGTCCATTGCAGCTCTGCTAGCAGCCTCCGCTTCCAAAAGATGGAATCTACTTTCTTTTTAATAAAGAAACCTTTAGCTTAATAGTTTTTTCTTCATTACTCCCATATTTTCCATCCTCTGATATTTCTTACAAAGATCCTCGGCTACAATGAACATTGTTGCAATAGAGTATAGTGAAGAATACCATGCTCCAATGATAAATGCAATGCGTAGTGACAACACTTTCTCACCATCTCTTGTGACAGCTTAAAGAACGCATTGGAATTAATATGAATCAGCACTCTCCCACTTGGAAGATATGTTACACGGTTTTGTTCACATGTCTCTCATGTGTTATGATACATATTTTAAGTGCGACCGAATGTATAAAAGCTGTGGGCCTCATAAAATTCCAATTTACATTTATATCGATTCAACTGTCTTTTTTTTTGTAAAATAAGGTTGGTAAAGTAAGTCCCAACTTGATATATGTTACGAGAACCTACCCGTCGAAAGCGACCTACAAATCTCATTCAAAATTAAACAGAATTTTGACACTGTGTGCGTAATGTTATGTATCTCCTAATGACTCCTTCAACCGCGAAATGACTTAATAAGTATCGCCACGGTAGCAAGTGTAACTTCTGAATTCAAAAGAGCCGACAAAAACTGGAGAACTCGACAGTGTCAGCTAATATACATAATGTACATAATTTAAGATATTATAATGAAGTAGTAATATTGCAGAGATTCTCTCACTTTCTAATAATGCCAAAAAGCAATAACATTTAGAAAGAGGGCACGGTGAATATACCGAATATCTCACCAACTATGTGACACCCTCATACTTTGTGAATGGTTTATGATAACTTATAGAAGGTTTTGCTTAACAATTGCGAACCATGAGGCTAGTAGTACACATTAGTGATAATGTATGTAATATTTTTTTGTTTTCGAGGAATTTAATCATCTATTTTTAAGGTCGCTTTTCAACTGCTCGGTTATGTAGTGTCCACTATACCTTTTAACTTAGGGTAACGGCTACAACGGTAACATTACATTCCGCGATGGCAACTTTCTCAAAAGGTGACAGTTGCAAGGGTCACTACAGTCAATTTTGACCGTTTAATTTAAAATTACATGTGAGAATGTGTAGTTTAATACTCGAATTACTATGAAATCATAAATATGTGATAAATTTATTACTGTTTTCACGATGTCTCTGTTGCTAGAGAGAAAAATACATTATTCATTTAAAAATTCAAATATTAATAAATTTCTGGAAAATAACAAATTTTACGGCGATTATCATTACGGCGTATATCTCGCGTCATGATGGCGCGTTGTTGAGCGAAAATCGCATTTGAATATCAAACACGCTTCGGATAATAAGGGTGTGACACACATATAATGGGACACACTGTTTTGTATTAAGATACGTTATTAAATGTAAGAAAGATGCTGGAATTTAATGTTAAAGGGAAATATATGTTCGTCGTAACTGAAACTTTTGATATTTTCTAAAAATTCAGAGATTTTAAATGAAAATCGGTTCTATGACATCTTATCCAGTCAACTTAGCTCGATTCGACAAAAATCATTTTTAGAAGCTTACTTTAATGATGTCACAACATAATAAACAAAAACTGAAACCTCATTTTCTAAAATTTTGAACATCGAATTTCGAATATGGTTGGAGTTTCAAGTAAAGCAATGCCAAAATTGAAAATATTTGCGTTTAATTCGATTGGCTTTGACATCGCCTAGGGTTATTCGGAAATACCAATTGTGGCAAAATATCTACAGCTCTCATACTAGCAGAGGAACGTATTACCAGACACACGGCGTAATCAACGATATTAGAATTTTCGGTATTAAGGACCCACAAAGTGTAGATTCTGATAGCACACTGTATTCTTGAAAGTGACTAACTACAAATGCGCCAAGAAATATATAATTTTTCACCATCTGGGACACATAAGGATGTTCTCACTACAAATGTAGGCACTTTTCTCGTATGCATTACATAACTTTCCCTGCTCTACGATTAATAACACAAAAAGTGAAAATATGTTTACGAGAGTGATAACTTTATCCACGAAATAGGAGATTCTAATCTAATTATCAAAGAGCCATGTGTTTTGAAAAGCAGGTATGTAACGCGCTCGAAGAAGCAGCTTATCTCGCTATCTCTATGCGAAGGTGTGTCAACGGCCCAGTGTGTATTCTATTGGGATGACTGACCTGTATTGATCAGCCTAGCGATAACTTTTCAAAATATTTCCTTTAGAATGCTTTGATCTCGTGAGTGACTCACCAGTTACGACTAAGAGGCGATTCTGCATTGGATATCTACGTTGAAATGAATCATATGTCGATGTATGCACTAAGCCAACGGGGAATAAGCAATGATAAGAGCGAAATCACGTATCTTTACCACATGAGATAATGCGACTTGCCTCCGAGATTAGAAGTCAACAAAAGCAGAAAATTTGTTATACAACAGCGCTCACTTTACCAATATTTAGAACGACAACGCAAAAATATACTACTACGTAAACATGCAAAATTGCATCATATTACCAATTTTTTTCTCCACTCTGGAATTCGAACTCATCCTCAGACACACCGGGCACGTTACCCCTATATGACAACCCTCACAGTTGAACTCTACCTTCATGACGCTCAAAAAATTAAACATTGCATTTTCAATTTCCCAAATTTATAGGTTAATCATTTATATTATTTGATGAGCTAGTTTGCCAGAAAAGATTTCAATAAGCAAACAGCATCTCTGTCATCAATATTGTAGTTTTACGGTGGCAAGGTTTTGTCTGTAATTTACGAGAACTCTGAAAATGTGACTTGCTCCATTTTTGATAGTCTTTTGCTCTATTCGAGAAAAAATTAAAGAAAATATTTGAAACAGTTTGAGAAAAATAATTTGGTTCCATTTCAAACAAAAAAATACGCAAATTAAAGGAGTTTTTGTTTAAATAACTGGTAACAGCGCCAAGTTCCTTTTCCTTTCGGTGGTTTCACAGTATCAGTGTACGTGACATTAAATTCAGCTCCTTGCATGTTACATGCAACACATTGTAAAAGCTACTGCACTCAGAATATGTTCACCGGGAGCGATAGCTCAGTGCATCAACTGATGTCACTGCAGCACCTCTGACCGGGAGGCCCTAGGTTCCCACTCCCCACGGTGGCAGGATTTTCGACACTAGCTTTTCAGCTAGGTCGAATTCAGTCGCTGTCTGGAGGAGTCGAGCGGCCGGCTGCTCTGATCGATAGTTTTCCGTGATTTCTCCGATCAATACCAGGCGAATGCCGGAGCAGTACCCTACCAAACGGGCCACGGACCGCGCGCGATATTTCCTTCCTCTTCCTTGTCCTATCCTCTCCCCTTACACACACACACTTACACTAACATGCACTACACTACCACATATTCAGGGAGACCGGTCGGGAGCTTAAAGCTTGTCCCGGCTGGGGCGATGCCCCGCTGGTGGGAGAGTCCTGGGTAGGGAGAAACCCCACTAGCCGATTGTAGGTCAGCTCCGAATCTCGCCAACCAGCAGGGGAAGATCACCGCCATCTCCCGAGGAAAAAAACATGCACTACACTAACGGGACTAATGACCAAAGCTGTTGACGCGCCCGGAAACACGAAAAAAATCAATCATTATTATTGGTGTTATTGAGTCAATATCAAATTCCATTCGTGAATCGCGACGTTAAATGTGATGTATGTGGAGGAAGTGTATGTGGAAGAATACAATTGCACGTATCTTCGTGAGTGCAGAGAGTAAAGTTACATTTATTGTACAAAGTTATATCACCAGTGTTTGGGATGTGCACATAAACTGGCCATGATATCTATTTTTGTGTACAAATTGTGTACTTTGGCCCGAATGAATGTGCGCTTGAGTGCCAATTGGAATGTATTGATGTGTTCAGGATGGAATTGAAAGGACGTGTACATGATGTGTACAATGACGCATACAGTTGCGGATCGATGTGCACACCTAGATTGCGAAACCAGTGAATTACTTTCCTTGGAAACAGTCATAGTGTAAAACTTTCACGGTTTTCTCTGATAGTCATAAGCTGAAGCCATATGATCATTTTGCACTTTTGAATTCAATTAATTAAATGTATTGGCCTGTGATGGATTAATTCACTAACTGATAACCTTATTGACTAAACCTAACCTAACCTATCAGAATTTTCTCAAACAGCAAAAACGTTTTCACCCGAAATCTCATTGCAACTTAAACATGTATGATTTTCACATTCGGTGTGTTAACCACATCTCAACACTGCCACTGTCAGTTCAGATCTGTCAGTGCCAGTGGTAGAGTTATTTTTCTTCATTCTGCTAATTGTGCATGAGAATGCTTAAGCAAGTATTTCGCTGAAATTTAGCATGCGACTAAGATCTCGGAAGAACACACTCCTACACCTTTTCATGCTAAAAATCAGTTGTAAGGCAAAATGGAACTCAAAGATAAAACTGTTAGAAATCAATGGCATTACATGATTTATTTATTTATTGTTTTCAAACATTTTCTTTGATTTTGGTCAATTGAAAAAATAAAACAATTTCAGGGTTAAAGAGGAATTCAGGTTGAGAATCGGATTCAGCGCGTCGAAGTACATAGAGGAACTTGTGTCAAGTCTTAGGGTCTGAGAGCAACTTCCGAAAACAAACTAGAGGTGCAACTGAATGGCACAGACTTTCTCGTAGCAATTTTTTCTAATTTTCTTGGTGTGGACTTAATTTAAGGTCTTCCTCCATTCTCTGTCCAGCTTTCATCTATCGTCATCGAAAGTACATTTTCTTGATATTTTCTTACATTTTCTGTTTTGTTAATTGTAGATCTTAAATATGGTTTTAAGAATATTAAAGGAGAGTAAAACCTCGATCAAAATAGAAATTTTCTTTGAAACTTTTCGAGCTGTTTTTAAGAACATTACTGTAAATGCGAAATTTGAAGCTCTTTTTCATAAGAAACTATTGAGTTTTCGAAAAAGTTCGTTTAAAATCATTTGAAGAACATTCACTCACAAATGTAATAATGTTTAAAAATCGATGGAAGTGTGCAGATTAACGGCGTGAGAGTTACTTCAAAAAATTAAATTTGGGTAATTAAAAAACAAAAAAAGAACACACAAGAATAAATATCTGTCATTTTAAACAGTGCAATAAGCATTATCCATTGGAACAATTTAAAGAAAACCTTTGGAGCCATTTTTCAGAAACTGGCGTTTGAGCGTTTTTCAAAATGTGGAATTTTTGTTTAATTTTCAGAGAAAAATGTTTAGGTTTCGAGAATTTTTATTTGATATTATTTAAAGCACATGCACTCATAAACATCATAAGGTGAAGAAATTGCTTCTAATGTAAATATCGCCGACCTGAGACACGAGTCCAAAAAATTAAATTTTCGTAATTTTTGAAAAAACAAAGAAGAGAGCAATATGGGGTTTCTGTCATCACACATTGTGCATTTGGTACTGTTCCTACCAAAAATTAAAAGACAAAATTTGGAGCCCTTTTTGAGAAAATATAGTTTTTTACTTTTTTAAAACTGCAACTATTGTTCGCACTATTGCACGAAAACCACTTAACTTTAAAAAAATGCTCATGACCTTAATTACAGAACTACTTATGTACGACTAATTTCAATTGAAAGAAAAATCAATCTCCAATTTTGTATTTGTAGGAAACGTCGAAATTCAAACTTTGAAAATTTTCAAAAATTCGGTGTTAACGGTGAATATAGGACCTCTGACACCTTTAAAAATGTACTTTGCTCGATTCTTGAAAGAAAAAAATGAAATTGGGTTTTTAAAAAAAATTGAAAAATTCTGGGGGGGTGTGAAGTAATGTGAAGTGCCTCCAATTTCTAAAGAATGTTTTTTGAAATTTCAAAGGTTCAACTAGAGCCAGATGAACAGAGGTTTCTTCAATTCGGAAAAGATGGTACGTGACGTGGACAAATGGACGTTGTGAAAAGAACAAGTTTTCGTTTCAGAGGACCCCAAAACCTGTAATACCGTTGTTATTTGGGATTCGATTTTCCGCATCGTTACATATCTTTGTCTCTACTACGTACTACATTACTCTCGTATATACGTATTGAGACGAACCGGTAAACCCGGCTTGTTCGCAGTAAATTTATTTGCAAGGGACAGGTGTTCTTTTTCGTGAATGGGCTCGGGGTTATTAATCAGACACCATTAATCCGTGAACAAAATAAACATGAATTATTTATTATTCTAAACAAATCACTATTGATTACAAATATCTGTGATTGTCTTTATCCTTTTCTTTACCTCACCCAGAATCACTGTTAGTTCTTTCGATCTTACATCGATCGTGAAAATATTTACCGTTTAATACTCCCCCCTCGAGCGTCGGCGGCTTCGGGGACTCTCGGGTTGTCTCGTACTCCTTCGCTGTGCTGCCTATGCCCGCTCCACTGGGGGCCAGCCGATGCGATGGGCTGCGTTTCTGAAGCACTTTCTCCAGCGTAATCTTCCCACGGTGCCTCTGCGCCTCCCCGCTGAACTCCTTTCCAGTTCACCCAGATCTACTCGATGTCATCTTCCGCAAGCTGACAAACGCCACTAATTATTCAAGGTACAGTTTACTAGCACGTGTCCCACCATTTCACCAGGCTACTAGTCTCGTGGCGTACTCCTCTGCACACAAGTTCTCTCGATCAGTACTACCCCGGATAATAGCTGTTACTCTGGCACTACGTCCAAGCCACTAATGATGGTTATATCTAGCATAACTCGTCCGTCAATCACTTTTGGCAGCGCTCATTCGTTCGCGACACTATTCTACCTTGTTCGAACACGGAGCAGCCCCAGGTACTTCCTTCCTTACAGGCGTCCGGCCGTACACTGAAGCCTCGCGGCGTCTTTTCTCACACCTTCGGCCAACCGACAACACTTCGCCGCCCGTAGCTGTTTCTTGTGGCTAGCGGGCGCCCTCTGGCAACAGTTTTGCCGCGTACTCTTACTTGTTGTATCGCCGTTTCTTCAAGCAGAAACGCGGTGCGTTTCTGTATGTATGCGAGAAAGTAAAAATGCAATGTTATGATGTTTTTCTGCGATTGAAAAAAGGAGGGAGATGGCGCAATTCTAGCTTCAGATTCATATTCAGCGCGTCGAAATATATAGAGAAACATGTTCATGTCTGCGTCTGTAAACCTTTTTTTGTATGCCTGTGTAATACTTGCATAAAACGACCATTTCTTTCTGTATCACAAATTCAACTACTATAGTGCTTATGGTTCAGGGTAGGAATCACAGACGTATGAAAACGTGCACTTAAGTTACTTTTCCCCACAGTACGTCACACACAGTATAAAAGATAAATAAAAAATGGGTTATGGTATTAAGATAAGCAAAATCGACTCTCTAAAAAATATGTGTATTGAAAATCGTAATTGAAGTGATGAAAAAATAAGATTTTCGCTGGATTTAACATTAAATTATTGCAAGTACTTCGTGTAAATAAAAAAACCTGTTTTTCAGCTTATTGTATAAGTTAATTTTGTAACCACTTTACTCCTATGAATATCGACCTTCATTACCTTTGCGATTTTCTATG
>BLKR01017508.1:0-11203 GCA_011170035.1 Teleogryllus occipitalis
CCGTCTGCCCGTCCGTCTGCCCGTCCGTCTGCCCGTCCGTCTGCCCGTCCGTCTGCCCGTCCGTCGGCCCGTCCGTCTGCCCGTCCGTCTGCCCGTCCGTCTGCCCGTCCGTCTGCTGCCCGTCCGTCTGCCCGTCCGTCTGCCCGTCCGTCTGCCCGTCCGTCTGCCCGTCCGTCTGCCCGTCTTTTTGTGGGCGTCCTTGGGCGGCGATAGAAGGCAAGAGGATGAGGGAAAGATCGAAAAGCTATCCTAGACCAAAACAAATTAGAATACAGACTAGTACGAGAAAGTCTTTGCCATTCTCTAGCACTACTAATTACTTTCTAGCTACTGCTTACGCATTAGAGAGAATGTTGTAAGTTGTAGGTAATGGTGCACGAAAAAACTGACATTTTTCGGCAGAAAAATGTTGATTGCCAGGCTCTGAGAACCAAAAATTGGATGCACACAGTTATCAAATTAGAATAAAGATCTCTAACACGTGGTGTAGCCAAAATCCATGTGTTGTGTGTCCTAGTTACCGAAAAGTAGATTGACGATGAAACGTCCGTCCGTCTCTGTCTGCCCGTTGGTTCGTCCGTCTGTGAACTAGCGCCTAAACTATAAGTAGGACTTTTTCCAAAATGGGTATTCCCCTGTCTATCTGGTTTGACTCGAAGTTTTGCGACTTTCAAAAACATTCATTAAAATTTAGAGGTTTTTTTCATGAAGTCCCACGGACATTTTAAATATTTTTTCAAAAACGGCTCCATGTATTTTTTTTTTAAATTTCTGGTAAGAACAGAACTTGAAATTAATTTCCTCTCAGCAAAACACTTCACCCGGCATGGTCTTCACATGAACCTTGCTGGAAAACACGCAGTCGGTAACAAGCTAGCACAATACATCATCAACTCCAGTCCTACGCAGTCTCCTGCCAAAAGACCATCCCTTTCACCTTCCTTACATTCTTCACCCCCCACCCTTATTTCGAACCCTGTTGCCTCTTCCTCTGAACCTACTCCCGTTTCTCCCATTCCCACTACCAATTCATCTACACCTGATGCCCCATCTTCCTCACAACCTGTCACTGCCGGGACACACTACAACCTTCGACCATGCACCCGAGATAAAAATGGAGTAAATATATATAGCAACTACAGTCAGATGCAGCAGAAAAACATTCATGTAGGTACTTGCAAAAAATAAACATTCTTCACCATAATGTTCAATCCCTTTCAAATAAAACTGAGTTTATCGAGGACGCTCTACAGAGCGATCTAAATCAAATGGATGTTCTTTGCTTTACATCTTTACTATTACATTGGTTATCTCCTAATGAACTTAGCATTTTCCAAATTCCAAACTGTTACCCCGCAGGCTTTTATTGCAGAGAGAGAGAATCATATAAAGGTCCTACGTATGGGGGTTCCTGTATTTACGTTAGAAGTAATATTGATTCTATCCCCTTGGCGGAATTAAATATGTATTCCATAGAAAATAATTTAGAAATTTCTGTTGTACATCTTACTTCACTAAAAGTGATAATACTTTGCATCTACAAACCTCCAACAAAGAGAACTGCAGATTATATTTTGTTCTTAGAAAACCTGGAGATAGCACTTAACAAAGTCAGCAATCGCTCTTTTGAATCCATTGTTGTATGCGCAGATTTTAACATTGATTTTCTGGTCGAATCTTGTGAGAAAGAAAAGTTTCTCAATTTAATTATTTCCTTCAATTTAGACATTACAATTATTGTACCTACACGGATCACACAAAATTCGATGAAGGCAATTGATCAAATTATAATTAACAAAACTACTACTCGATATGAAGTTGAAACAAAAGATGTAGGATACAGTGACCACGATGCACAAATTCTTACCATTATAAGAAATGCGATCACTGACACAATACAAAATACACGTATGACTAGATTGTTTACAAAAAGTAAAATAATATTATTCATTGATTACTTGACGCAGGAGTCATGGGAAGCGGTTTATAATGTTGTTGATACAAACGACAAATATATTTCTTTTTTTTCAACTATTTCATTTCATTTTAACACTTGCTTTCCTCTTCAAAAAAGAAAAATAAATATTTCACGGAAAAGCAATTCTTGGATAACACAAGGGATCAGGACATTTTGTAAAAACAAGCCAATTCTTTCTTTCATTTCTAAACGTCATAACGTATCTCAAGATTTCCTTATCTACTTAAAAAATACAAAACATTGTTACGAACATTCATAAGGCAGGCTAAAATCATGAAACACGATCAGGATATTTTGAACTCAAATAACACAACAAAAGCAATGTGGAATATAATCAAAAATACGACCAAATCAACAAGAAACCCTGTAGAGAATGTTGTTTTAAAATATAACGATATAAATGTGAACGACCCGGCAACAGTGGCTAGTCTCTTTAACCAATATTTTTTGAGAAGTGCTGCCGATCTCACTAAGGGTCTTCAGCCACAAAATTCAATAATAGACAGTTCACCCAAAATTCTAATCACAATGTTCGTTTCCGAAACTTCTTCCTATGAAATTCTCAAATTAATCGGTAAACTAAAAAATAATTATTCGTCAGGTTTAGATGAATTCCCGGATGCTTTGTTAAAGACCTGTGCGTATGCCATTATACACCCGTTAACTCACATATTTAATTCATCGTTATGCACCGGAACGTTTCCAGATAGTTTCAAAACAGCTAAAATTAAGCCGCTCTTCAAAAAAGGCAACAAAAATGAAATTCAAAATTATCGGCTCATTTCTCTTGTATCAGTTTTTTTCAAAAATATTAGAGAGACTTTTTTACGTACGAATGGAAAACTTTCTCAGTAAACACGACGCGCTTTCACATTGCCAACATGGATTTAGAAAATCAAAATCAACGGAAACAGCTATATTTTCTTTTCTTAAAAATGTCGCCTCATCATTGGATCAAAACGCGGCACCTATTGGATTATTTTGAGATCTCTCAGAAGCTTTTGATGTCATTGATCATGACATTTTACTTTCAAAATTATCTTCATATGGAATCCGTGGTATTGCTCTAGATTGGTTATGTTCTTACCTTAAACTCTCTGAGAGTTGAAATACCTTACTGGAATGATGGAACATTATGTACGCATATTTCCGACTCTTTGCCCATTGCACGTGGAGTTCCTCAAGGATCGATTTTAAGCCATATTCTTTTCCTACTTTACGTAAACGACATGCCCTCGACTATTTGAAACGGAAGAACGGTTCTCTTTGCAGATGATACGAACATCCTTTGCAATAAAGAAACCGCAAATAGTACAATATCAGATGTTTCAAATGAGTTCCGAAATAACAAATTAAAAGTAAACGAAAAGAAAACTGTTTTAATGCAGTTTTCCATTTCAAATGAACAATTCTGTGCTCCATTGAAAATGAACGTTGTACCATTGACTCATGTTAAGGTAACAAAATTTTTAGGTCTCTCAATTCAGTCAAACCCCAAATGGAATGTCCATTTAAATGAATTGAACACCAAATTAAGTTCATTATGCTACGCGTTCAGACTAACACGTGGTCAGTCAGCCTTCATCCTGCTCGTTGTGTATATTTCGCGAATGTTCATTCCCGCCTGAGATATGGCATAATATTATGGGGAAATTCATCTTATAGTTCCCAGACTTTTAGATTACAAAACTGAATTGTACGAATAATAACCAAATCCCACCCACGTGATTCATGTAAGCCTTTTTTCATTAATCTAGAAATTTTACCATTACCTTGTCTGTTTATTTACGAATCAGTGGTTTTTGTCGAAAATGACTTGCTTAAGGGCGGGAATATATTTTCAGAAAATGCCGATGTCTATTACTATAACACTCGACGTAAAAATCATATTCACCAGGTGACAGTATCAACAGCTCAATACATAAAATTCACATACAATACATGTACATTATTTTACAACACTTTGCCAGATAACATTAAACGATTAAATTTGATAGAAAAGTTTAAATCCTAAGTGAAATCGTTTCTGCTGCATATGTGTTTCTATACAATTAGAGACTATACTGTAACGATACCGAATATTGAACCCCGGATAATCGTAAACAAAATGTTGCGTCTTTTCTGAGCCGTCGGGCGGCTATTTCGTTCCGCACAGCTGCCGCCGCGACACCTCGGCGCCAGGCAAACGGGGGGAAACTGTGTTTGTTATCGCCAACGCCGACGCGGGTCTATCCCTGGGGATCTACTTGGGAAGGGGGGCTGCGCAGTTTGGAGACTCCGGGAGAGACCACCTGCGTTTATTTACAAAAAGTGTGCGAGTGAGAGCGCATTATGGAAAATTCCGCACGACACACCATCAAGACGCAGGAGCTGATTGGACAAAATTTAGTTAAGACGTAGGAACTTTTCACCAATAGAAGCACGTTTTGGCAAAATTTGCGGAAACTTCTAGAACATTTGGGAAACTGGGGGGGGGGAGAAAAGGCTTGTGAGCGCTGGCATGCGCCGAGCAGGCACATCAGAACGGTGGGAGAGATCACAGTAGGCGGATCAGAAGGGTAGGAGAGGTGAGCGCTGACGTGCGCTCAGCTCGCAGAACATTAGAGCGGGAGAAGAGCAGTGTCCCTCTACTTTAAATTGAGGACGAGTAGCTCCTCCGGTTACTCACTGATAGAGTATATTTTTTTTATCTCTGCCGATCACGCCCGTGTCGCACGTCACAATTTACGTGACGATTATTATCGCGCTGTCGGACGCCTGAGTCTCGAGCTGTCGTCACCCTCATCGTCACCATCACTGCACCACCGCCGTCGCCGCTGCCGCCGTCGCCGTGGTCACACTGCGCCACCGCCACCGCCGCCGCCGACGCGGGACACAAGGGCTCCCCCTGCACCCAAGGGACACGCCGTCTGGCGTGAGGTTCGGCGACCTGTGGAGGTTGCTCACCCCAGCGGGCCTGCCTGTAAACGGTGACTGTGTTCTGATTTGTCGAGCTGCGACAAAATCTTCATCACGCCTTTCAGGCGCAACGCTTGTTTATGAAAGAAACTTTTATCCAGGGGGGTATAGTCAACCTCCAGGTAGTGCTCGCCGCGCATTGGCGACTTCCTAACAATATTAAGTCCCCTTCAATGTATTAGCTTTGTAGCGTAAAATTAGAAGAAGTAATTACTCACGAGCTCAGATCTTGATTTTTGTATATTAAAATTTTAATTCTTTCATTAAAGTTCATTTGTGTTCTAAATATTTTTTTTAATTAATCACGTAGCTAAATCCGTCCACCATCCATACTTCTATAATCTACATGCTTCCTGAGCTAGCCGGCCACACGAGCCCAGGTAAGAAAAGGTAGGTCTGGGAGACTGGGTTCGGTGCAATACTGAGCATCACAAGAAAAGTAACATTAATTTTAACAATGATACATAATGCATTATTTACCATTTGGACTGTATAAATGTGTATAAACAACCTGCAACAAGTATGTTCCTACAGCCTCCGGGTCAATGACCCCCATCTCGATTAGGTTTTTCGTCCAGTTTCCCTGATCCATTGATCAAATGCTGAGATGGCCCCTTGTTTTGCTTCTGGACATAAATGTAACTTCATTTTCTGTGCACGTCTTCTAGAATTCAGTGGGAAATACAATTATTCAAATTAATGTTTCCATGTTGTCGCGGCAGGAAGTAATATTCCGAAGGACAACATGGATAAGAGCCAAAATTTATTGCTTAGTTATCCTTGAAAATAGATTTTATTACATGGGAGTTTTTTTAATGAATATTTGAAGTAGTATATGACTTAGTGTAGGGGTCACAGTATTTCGAAAATGTGCACACAATTCACTTTTCGCCATAGCACGTCATGCGCAGTTTGAACTGTTTTTTTGGCGTAAAATAAAATAAAATAATAAAAAAAGAGTTGAATATACCTATAAAGGTGGCATAATTCCATTTTCACTTTTAACCCTGAAATTTCGAACATTTCATAAGTTTGAAGTGTTTCGTGCTTATTCCTACTATTACAAAATTAAAGATAAGGAGTTTTTATGTAATAAAATTTTTATTGTATTAAGTATGTTATAATAAACTATTAAGTACCAGTTCTTCTGCACCTCTTGTGGCAATGTGGAATATATTTGAACCAAACTTTTAGGTACAATTTTTGGCGCACCACTACTGGTCACTGATTGAATATAATAGGAACCAATCTGCTCTTAGTGACAAGCAAGAAGTAATGATGATGGTGCATCTGCTGAAGTATTATTTAAATTATTTATTTTCTGCATTAGTTTTTAATTAACTTTTAACAATCTTTCCAAACAAACTGAGACATTTCTGTAAAAGTCTCGTATCTATTGATACAATAATTTTTTTGTGGTATGGATATCAATTACATGTCGTTGAATTCACTTTTATTAGTGTATGTACGAAATGGATGGTTATTAAATGTAAGAAATAACCGATGTGGGGGCTTTAGCTCCATTGTATGTTGAGCAGAGCTGATACCGTAAAAATTGTTATTTATAAAAAATTCGGTCTCTCTTTCCATTTGTAAATAACACTAACTAGCACCTAAACCATTGAGAGAAGTTTCCCAAAAAATAATATTCCCAATTGATCAGGCTCGTCAAACACTTGCAAAGTTTAAATTAATATTTTGATTTTACAGGATCCTTTTCATGAGACCCCAACAAAGTTTTGAAATTTTCACAAATATGGCTCAAAGTTGGTAGATTTGAAGTGTTATCTTTTGGCAATTTTCGAAAATACAGAGAGTTTGTCCCATATAATAGGGTTATGTTTTTTACCGTCCTTAAGTACGCAGGAAAAAATAAAGGAAAATTTTGAATACTTTTTGAGAAAATAATTGTTTAAACATTTATAAAAGTTACTTATATTTCGCACAACATTCTGCGAAAACGGCTCATATTTTCGAAAAATTGTACATGACCATCTTTTGAAGATTTCTCTTTGAAAAACAGATTTCAACAGATAAAAAGGTTTGATTTCTGAATATGGTAATCCGAAGTCCATTATATCGAAGTTCGTTATCTTCGATATAATCAAGGCAAGCTTATGTAAAATTATACTTGCTTGTCAGTACAATGTGCTACAAGTATTGTAACAGTGGAAAGTTATTCACGTTGGTTTCTTTTGTAGAAGTAAGAAATGACTACTGTTCCTTAATATCGAAATAATTGCAGAAATGAACCCGAAGTGGATTCGTTTCAACTGGATTTGACTTTTTCAAGTAATGGCTGAAGTTTAGCCGAGCAGAAATTGCAATATTATATTATTACGTAACTGATCCGAATAATGAATGAAATTATGTGTTGTTGAATTTCCTATTATCCTCCAGCTTTTAACTTAAAAAAGAGAAGAAAGAAAAACATTAAAACTAGTGGTGCTAAAGAGCACATATTTTCTCCCCCTTAGTAGCAGTTACGTAATACTATTTTTAAGACGCCTTATCATATTATTAACATATTATTAACATATCTAAGTCATCATTTGTTGTAAAACTGAGAACAAATTGTAGAACATTAGGTATGAAAATGAAATATTTTCAAGCCAATATCGACACAAGTTCGACAATTTGATCAATCGCATTTCATACATCTAAATCAAGTCCCAACAATGACACGGAATTCACAAAAGAAAAAACGCTTACCTAATTTTGTCACCGTTTAACAATGAACTACTCTTGTAATTGTTTCATTGTAATTGAAATCAATGCATTCTTGCCCAAGGCAACGTACGGTGATATATAAAATTAGTATTAAATAAATGTTCATACAAAATTATTGTAACCATTTTTGAAACTTTTATGTTATATTAAATCGCATTTCCTAGAGACAAAACCTAATTGGGCTAATTTCATTCAAAATTAACAGATTGCTTGAAAAAAATTCATTAATACATTAAGAATACTAATTAATTCCTTAATAACGGACCAAAGTATCAAGAAAATCAAATTGGTTTTAAATTGTTTCAAAAATGTTAATTTTAAACGTATAACATAAGCTCGAATGTTAGAAAGAACAAAGAAATCGATAATAATATATAAATTCTAACTGAGGAAGCGTCTAACAGCCCCTAAACTTTTGTCAAATTACTTTCATGAAGCGCGCTAAATTGGAAGCAGGCGACTAGGTTTCTAATTGCTCAAATAATACTTACATTTTCAAAAAATTCAACATAACCTAATATTAAGATGTTTTTGATGAACACATTTCATAAATAAAAAAATTCAAAATGTGGTTATAGGAAGGCGCCAACAAATATTTAATTTTTTTCAATTATGGAAAAATCAGGTAAATAAACGAACACAAAATCTGCACCATTATCTTAAGCATTCTGTACGCTATTAGAGGTCAAAATTTAATAAAAAATGTGCTTCCGTTTTTAAGAAAAAAGTTTTAAAGTGAATAAAAATTGCCTATGTTCGACACCAAATACGCAAGAATACTCGTAATATCATATTGGAAAAATTAAACATGATATTATTTAAAGATCTATTTTTGATGAACACACTTTTTATATGAAAAAAAGTATTTTCTTAATTGTAGTTCTAGAATGACGCAGAATTTTTTTAATGAATTTTGCAACTTTCAAAAATCAGGGATTTTAACGAACACGAGACCTACACCATTCTCTTATGTATCTCATACGCTGTTCGAAGTCACAATATAAACAAAAATAATTGGCGCCACTTTCAAGAAAAAATTGCTTAAACAAAATTAAAAATTACTTATATTTCACGCAAAATAACTCGAAAAGTACTCAAATTGGAAAAAATTGTACAACATGAACTTATTTTAAAATCTATCGTTTTAAAGAACAGATATTCTTATTGGGAAAAAATGTCTTTTTAATATTTTAGCTGTAGGAAGATTCGGAAAAAAATTGAATATTTCAAATTTTCAAAAGATTTTCAATGAAATGAGACCTGCGCTATTCTGTTATACGATCTTCATACTATTTAAAAACTAAATTTAATAAAAAAATTGATGCCACATTTTTTAAAATATCCCAGGGGCTTCATGCAAATTACCACCAAATTAAATAATCGGTTTGAAATTCAAGGTGTCACGACATCAACTAGATCGAATGGGGAATACCAATTGTAAAGGAAAGAGACTCACGATTTAGTAGATATCGTTAAGAAAGAGACGGCCAGACAGCCAAAAATACTTTTTTTTGACAATCAATTTTTCGGTATCACGGACCCAGAAAACATGGATTCGGGCTACATAGCGACACAGAAGCCTTTTTTATAGATTTACCAACTGGATTTATCAACATTTTCGTTACTAGGATCCGGCAATAAGAGTTTTTGTGCCGGAAATTCGTTATTTTTTCCCGCAACATTACATCATTTTCTCTACTCTGGACAAGAAAGAAAGGAAGAGAAAGTAACTACTGGTGCTTCAAAATGTCAGACTTTCTCGTAATAGTTAGTTATCTAATTTCTTTGGTCTGGGTTTTCTAATTTATTTGGTGACATGGTCTTCCAATAGTACATCAGTAGTTTGCATTTCCCTGGACGAGACAATTTTTTTTCAGATTTTATTGTCTACCATTTCGTATTTAGAGAAGATCAGAACTTATCATCGAAAATGTGATAGTGTTCGACGATGAAGAAAAACTGAAGACTTTGCTCAGAATACTTAATCTCGCTAACAGGCCATGTCGTAGTACAGTCGCTCACACGAAACACCACTGACATCTGACGGAATAAAACTGTCGAAAGGTAGGTTGAGGCAGCACAGGTATTGAAACAAGAGGACCCAACAGAACTGCGAAATTTGGCTAGTTCCTCCTGTGAGTGTGTCTAGAACACAAATAAAGTCTGTGTAAGATGATGTCTGTAAAAATGTATGTAAAAAGTCTGTGTATGACGCAGACCATGAAACACTATGAGAATATAAGAACAAAATATTTGTACAATTTTGCCCATTTGCTTTATTTATCGTACAAAAAAATGAGCAGAATATATAGATCATGAGGCGTTTCAAAAACACACGATTATCTGCATATTTATGAGTAAAGGGCACCCCCAGATAAGATTGTAAAAAGTTTCCCTAAACCAAATGACATATATGAGTAGTTACATTATACTTCTAACTTAAAAATAATATTTTTTAAAGGTTTCTTAGCCCCCATTCGACCACTCACATCCTTCTATAGCAATGCAATAATAGTACTGACATTTAGCGATATCTTCTATCCCGATGTGGAGGAGCAAAAGTAAATATGTCACTAATAATTTCATTAGTAAACATTCGAGGTTCAGGTAAAATCCAACATGGGCACAGCGTTATTGCAAGCAGTAAAGAACATGTGCATGTAATCAATAAGATGTCAAAATTCACAATCACGTGTCCGGTTCATACCGCGTGGTTCATTTCATCTCTGAACTCTTCAAAATAGCGTCCTATTTTATTTATTAGAAAATTGGGATCTCAATACACAAAAATTTGAGTAGTATGTGCAAGAACGTACAGAACATGAAATAAGTGAAGCGAATCATTTTTCAGAAAACAATGAAAGGGAAGAAAACTCATACAGTCAAAGTTAACCCACAGTAATATTTTAAATTTGATGGCATTCCTACTTTGACCCTTTGGGTACGAGTATTTTCATTAACAAAAATGGTACAATTTAACCTTCAGCAGTTGCTACTTGAAAGGGGTATAGCCTAGGTATATGTTTGGCAAAAAAATATAATGAGGCAGGACTATTGACTGAAATTTTAGGATATAAATGAAGATAATTCTTCAGATACTCCTGGCCTGGAAAGATATTCCTTTGTTCATGATGGGGCAATAGCTGAAAGTCACACTGTAATAGATAGATAATAAGTTAAACATAATTGTGATTTTTCAGATGATCTGGGCTGGCACATATGTTTTAATTTCTTTTTAGTTCTTTCTAAATTCTTTAGAGGCCAAAAAATTGTTACAGTAGCTCTAGAAATTGATGTGATAGTTTTGTGTTTGGAAATATAAAATATGTGCGTACACCCAGCAATAAAATGATTTATCTCAATCAAATGTGATGATATTAGTCCTATTATGTGCCAAAGCAATCAAGTTCGCTAGTGCTTCAAACTAAAGCAAGCATGTCCAAATATTTCAAACCAAATCAAACATGTATAACTTTAACATAAAATATGGTCATAATTATAAATAACTGATTTGATAACAGTATACGTAGAGTAATG
>BLKR01017509.1:0-11202 GCA_011170035.1 Teleogryllus occipitalis
TGTGCGAAACCTTCCAGATTTTGGGAAGAAAAGTGAATTATTACAATAATCAAACGAATATAGTTTCGCAAAAACTAAATATATATTATTGAATAGGCACTAAATGAAATACGAATGTTTCAAAACAAATTTTAAAAGAGAACGATTTATTTGTCTTAAAAAATTGAACACAGTTTCTTAAAAAATTATAATATCACACGATTATAATGTTGACACAATATACACATTTTAATTTTATTTTTGAAATATCAAACACCGTAAGTGAAGATCAACGAGGTTGAACTATAAATCATCAAGCTCTACATTAATACGTTGTAGATTGTAATAATTGCATTACTTGCTACCGTAAACAATGAGTTCCCTTATGTCTCATTGGGGTTATTTAGTGAGATTTGATATATTTCTGCGCCTACAAATGGTGAATGTCTCATGCACATAAGAAAACAAAATCACCAATCAGTGATTTCACAATTTCTGTCCATGTTCAGATGTAGGACAACGGCATCAAGCAAAATTCATATGTATGGGACTGCAATTGCGCAATTAAAACTTCAGAGAGTCCAGAAACACTTCGTGGACAAAACAATGTTATTTATGATTCTCCTTTAGAATTAATGTTATTCCTGTTAATAAATTCAGGATCTTCTTGTAAGGAAAACTATGTAATATCTTCGTTCTTTACTATTCTTCTTTAGAAATATTATTTCTGTTTATATATGAAAGTCTTCATTCGATTTGTGTCTATCTTCGTTCATATCTAATCCCTTCATCCGTACATTTAAAGCGTTAATTATGTGTGCGTAATTGAATATTTATTAGTATTTTGTGAACAACACTACTTTAATCACAGTGATAGTTCAGTGTCTGTCATTGTCAGAGCTAGGACATTATTAAAATCGTGAATCACTTAAAATCATTCGATGGGAAAAAAGGATGCCACCGCAATCCAACGAATAGAAATTAAGAGAATCTTGAAAATAGTTTATGGACGAAGCAATGTTATTTACATTTCTTCTTTAGGAAAGGTTATTTCTTTTGATAAATTCAGGAGCTTAGCTTCTTCTAAGTAAATTTTTTATCACATTTGTACTCATTTTTGTTTTGGAAGAGATGTTCTCTTGCGTGACTTGCGGAGTCTGCATTCTGGTAAATGTTTTCAAATATCATTAAGTTTTGATTTGATTTTAGGCAATCATCATGCATTTCAATTCTCTTTATCCATATATTAATAGCGTTCATTACGTTTGCATAAATTAAACTCATCATTAAATTAGTGGTACTTTGTGATGCATTAAATATAATTGTATATTTCGCATTAAAGTTTATGAAAAATATTATTCGGCGACGTGGAAAAGAATTGCATTTGTTTAAGGAGTCGCGCATCTCTTTGAAAGCACTGGATGCAAATGGATATGCAATTAATTCTTGTGACTGGCAGGAGTTAGTTTCCTCAATATCTATTATTTCACAATCCTTCAGTTCTTCAGTGAGTGCTCGGATACTTTGGAATGCCTGTTGCATTTCTGCTTCTTGTTGAGCAATTTCAGGGCAGGAAGTAGGCTTTTCGTAGTGATCGGAGATGTCGTCATGGTCATCTGAAATTGTAGAACATTGTGCGTTATTTCTAATTCTTATAACAAATAAGAAACTGTGAATAGTATAAGTTTTAGTATTTTATTTGGGTTGAATTTGAATGCTGTAATATTATTGAATAGAAACAAACATGTCTAACGAACAAAAATTTTTTGAATGTGTGTGATCGGCATAAATTTACTTAATCATTGCATAGTTTTTATCGGATGTACTACTAAAAAATGTAAATACGTTAATATTTAGGTTTCATTACCATATATAGCGTTAGATAATTATCATCTTCCTGGCATCCCATTGGGAAGGGGATTACGCTGGAAATATGATCCACCACAGTAAATAGAAGGGTGTATTTTCTATTCAGTAACTAATACATTTGAATAATTAATTTTTTTCTATGAATTATTACCCCCATTTTGTCTCGAACCGAAATTCCAGCAATAGTTCGTAAGCTAGGAGACCCTGGTTTGAGTTCCGGTCGGATTAAGAGTTCTTTGAACTAATTTTAGTATTATAGTCGTTTCATTGTGTTAACTTTTAAATGCAAATTTCTAGGAATGGTTGTGAGGGCTGAACAGGAAAGCAATGGGTGAGTGTGTTTGAAGCAAAGAGCAAAGGCGTCGGGTGCTTACTCTTTGCCAAGCAGCAAGCGAACGTGCGCCGCAGAGCGCGCGCTACCCATTGAGCTGCGTTGCGAACAGATCTGGCCATTTCCGCGCGCGAAGGGCGTGCTCTGGTCGTGCTCTGCTGCTCTCGGTGGGTAGTGCTCTCCCCGGTTACCCTTCGCATTATTGCGTTGGAATCATTCAGCTCCATTGTTCAACATTGTTGTAATAACAATTGACGTCCTATTTGGATTGAAAATGGAGGCAAATTTTATATTTAAAATGCAATTATTTTCTGGAAAATTTGGAAATAGGAATCCAAATCTATTCATATACCTGGTTTGAGGTTATATTGGAAATAATTTACTTTATTTTCGAATGTAAACATAATAGATTTTTATGGTCACGAGCTGGGAAGAGAAGGGGACATTGTCTTCCAACCGGGAGCTGCAATACCAAAAAAATAAGTCGTAACGAAGGTCCCGGTTTGGTAAGTTTCCTACTTTCCGTTCATCTTGTGACCTTTAAGTTCTTCTATGTGTACATCAGAGGATACATAGTTGTAAGACCACTGTTTTGACTATTTCTTCGGGAGAAACGGGTCAGGGCATCAACTGATGTCACTGCTGTCCTTCTGACCGGGAGGTCCTATGTTGCAGTCCCGACCGTGCTAGGATTTTTGACTCTAACTTGTCAGCTATATCGAATTGAGTCGCTCTGTGGAGGAAATTGCTAGCGGCCGGCTGCTCCGATTGGTAGTTTCCTGTGGTTTCTCCGATCAACACCTGGTGAATTCCGGAGCAGTATCCTAACAAACGGACCGCGCGCGATCTTTCCTTCCTCTTCCTTGTGCTAACATCATACCTCACGTATGCACACTTACACTCAAACTCACATGCACTACACTACCACACATGCCTGGGAGACCGGTCAGGGACTTAGAACTTGGTTGGGGCGGTGCCCGGCTGGTAGGAGATACCTATTGAAAAGTGAGAAAAACCTCGATAGTTGACGGCTGGTCGGCACCTACTCTTGCCATCTAGCGGAGAAAAATCACCACCACCACCTCGCGATGAAAAAACATGCACTACACATCCGGACTAATGACCTCAGTAGTTGACGCGCCCGGAATCACTAACAATTAATTAATCAATCCACGATTTCTGGTCCGCCACACCGCAGCCTTCACCACTTCACCTTACCACGCCCACCTCTCCCTGCCCGTCCCACCCCGTCCCTCTCGACTAACTGCCTTGCCCTGCTCCGCGAGCACCGTCCTGGCAATGCCCCGACCTGCCCTGCCGTTCCTTGTCCAAACAAGTACTATACTTTATGGCAGAAAAAAACAATACTCACCGTCAAATTCCATGTTTAAAATACAGCTATTTTATAGAGACGGGAAGGGTATTCAGTTTTAATAAAATATGTTTTAAAGGAACTGAAAACGTAAATTGTTTATTATATTCGGCTGTGTTCGGTAGAAATTGTTAAATAATTATTACTGAATTGTCTTTCTATTTTAAATTCAATGTTTTTAAATTTCGATTTCCTTTTACATCATATTTTGTCGATTTTTGAATGAGGTTTTAGCTAATAATTATCACGTTTTTTACTTGCAATCCTTGCTTCTTTTTCCCTCTTATTTGTCGTAGTTTTTAAATTGCAAATCTCCATGAAGCTCATTATACAAATAGTTTTACTAAAATGTATTCATAGAAAGTAGGTGTATGGGACGTCGATGGTGTGTCTGATTTGTATATTACATTAAAATAATTATATGATTGCCCATGGGTCGTAAAATCTAAACAAAGCCACATCTTGCTAGTACTATTTAAGGCAACAAATAATTGCTGATGCTTCTGTCGAAATATGAAAACATCTCAGTTGAGAACAACATGAACAGGAAAGTGGCTTCATTTACCCTTTGTGTACTTCTGATGAGAAATAATAGTTCACCCTTCTATCGAAATGATTATTATGTCAACAACGGTGCACTAAACACTGAATAACACACTCACTCAGGTGATATTACGAGATAAATAAACGTATGTTCTTCTATTAATTAAATTTTATCCTAAACTAGCTGGTGTACCCTGCGTTGCTTGGGTTTATAGTAAATTATTAGGGAGAGGAATTCCATTTTTTCATATCCTGCGGTGGGGCCTACTATCTCTTATGTTGTATCCCTTCTCCACCCTGCTCCTCCCTGCCATGCTCTGCATGGCCACGCTTCGATAGCCCCGTTTTCTCTTCACCCCCATTGGGAAATTTCCGGTCTACCTCGCTCACTTTTTTTACAAAAACAATTATATTTTTCTTATTTGGGTTTCCAGCTCCTAATCTTTCTTCATTTTATAACTACAAACAATAAACAATTCTAAACTACAGAATAAAATACTTGTAGACTCACGTATATTTTGTGTTTTTTTGTGAAGTTTCATGTATTACTTCCAATACTGTCAATAAATTGTCACATTGTAAAACTTACTCTTTTTTATATTTTGTCTTCTCTTGTATTCATAAACAAATATTTGAAATTAATCTGTCACATCGTGACCTTGAAGGGACTGATTGCTTTAAGCGAAGTTTAACATGCCAGAGTTGTCGCACGGAGACGCTAGAAGATAGATATGGAATATGAATGTATATGTCAAAACGTAATTGACGAATCATAATCATAAAAGTAAATGAAAGTATCTATATTGAAAGTATTTTCCAGTATTTATAATTATTTTGAAGACGAAAAATATATATAAATTTAAACTACGTGTAGAATAAAACTTATTTTTTAATGTAAATCAATTAATCATAACATTGAAGGATGAGAACAATACTGGTTCATCGACATGTACCCTCTCCCTCAGAAAAGATGTCGTTCAAAATTCTATCTTCCACACCGCGCCGACAAACTTGGACACCCCTCGGCCTGGGGGAGGGCAGGGGGAGGGACTTGTTGACCAATCGCTAGCAGGTAGAACCACAGTTCTCTGTGATTGGTGCAACATCCCAAGGGGCAGAAAGATCGCTGTCTCAGGGGGAGGGGGCTAGTTCGTTTACGTACGAGACGGAAATATCGTCATATTTCCCTGCCGAAGGAGATAGTTTGCCTGCGCGTACGCCACGACGAAAAAAATATTTTTAAGCGGGGTTTTCCGTCCAGAATGATTGTCTATAAACCAGTAAATATTTATCATTTTAGCAACAATTATTCTAACTTTTAGTAATCGATTTGTAACTCCTGACAAATTGCTATTTTGAGATATTCATTTCAGGCACAATTTGCGGAGCCTTCCCGGCCGTTCTAACGCATATTTCGAATTTGTTTATAAAATTATAAATTGTTGCAAAATTGTTAATTCACTGTTTTTGGTTCTGGGACATCGGGAGACTCTCCCCACTTTAGATTTGCAAAATTTGGAAATTGTTTATAAATTTGCAATTGTTGCAAATTTTTTTATTGTTTAATCTGAATGGCGTTTAAATGTGATGCAAAATTCCCGAATCCGTTTGGTGCTATTATATCTCGTTCTCGAGATATATGTAATTGTTTATAAGAAATTAACATTGTTGGGAGCTTCGTAATAGACGCCAGCTGGGCCCGTACAGCACAAGGCTGTGGCTCATTGTTGCTGCGCTCGTCTTCGCCCCGTGAGCGATTTCTTTGTCGCTCGGGCTAGAGGCAGATTGGAGTCTGGCACCAGGGCGCCGACGTGGAAAGACCACCGGCATTCGTCTGGGCCGAGACCGCCTAGCCTTGAACAGGAATATTCATGCTTCATTTGAATTTGTGAAAAATTGGTAATACTATAAGGATCCAATTTCATGTATTTGTTAACTACGCACTCATACTAGCTCTGTTCTGGAAAAGGTCTTGTATTTTTCGTAATTTCTGTTTATCATAGTGTTCTTTGTTTATTGAAGGATGACTAGGTAGCCATCCTTGTCAAATTTGTATGTAATGTATTTGGTTTCCTCGCCCTAAAGTGGGCATATGCGAGGTAAATCAAGAATACTGTAATTCTGCATTGGTGTAGACGCGCAAATTGAAGCGTCTTTCCTCGTGTTTTTTTTTGTAATCATAGGTTTTTGTATAGAGGCAATTCGCCTGTCAATTTTGTCATAATTGTAGTTCTGCTTTGTCCTTTTGCAATATTATTTCTCTCTGCTAAAAAGGACTATTGTTTGTAAGTTTTTGTTTATAATAAATTGTGTTTCTGGTTATTTTGGATTGTCGTATCTCCATTTCCGAGATCCTGTAAAGTTAAAGATCCTGTTTGTTTCAAAGCCTGGTGCGTCCTTTCGAACAATTTCGAATGTGACGACAATCTTCACGAAACCGATAGCTAGGAGTTCTCTGTGTTAGCTCCGCGTAATTTCTCATTAGGTAAATGCATGGTCACTTCGCTTATTGGCGAGAATTTAACTATTTTGCGCTGCCCTCAGCAGCTGGCGACCGTATAGTGCTCTTGTATTTTGTTTTCGCCACTTGCCAAATATAACAGTTTATATAAACTGCACTGGATTGGATGAATGTAGTATTAAGGTTTTCAAATACAGAAATATTCAATTTTGTGTTTTGAAAGATCACATGAGTAGAATCACACATCACAATATTTACACAAGTATAGAAATTTCTAAATAAACGTATATAAACTTTAAGTTAATATTTTCAATTCAATTTATCATTCCTTTCTAAAACAGTTAATTTGATGATTTCATTGTATAATATTCAAATCAGAGCTTTATGTGCTAAATCTACGCATTGTTAATACATCTTTTTAAACAACATTAATATATTTAATATACATTTAAAAGGTTTTTAGATTGGCGAACGTTTCAATGAAATTTCATGAATTCCTAATTGCTTGAAAATAAATACTTGTAAAATTAAATTATTGTAGCGTGTAAAAATATAACAAACTCACGTATTTGGTAAAACGAGTTGATATTACTAAAAGAAAGCAAAACAGATGTTATAACAATTCAAAGAGATTTAGCGTTTGTTTACAGTTTAGTAAATATCAATGCACTAGCATTTCCCAGTGAAAATACATAGAACGAACTTGGTGGTCAAGTGATATGACCTTTCCAACACAGACTACATTTCAGTATCGTCAGAGTTCGAAGGTGGTTTGTTGGCCGCCATTCAACGAATCTATCAAAACCTTGAATTTTGCACGACCATCTGTACAGGGAGAACCTAGCAGTTTATTAAACGGAAACGGACCATTCGGGATCTTGTATTGACGCTCTTTCAAGGCGTTTAGGCAGTGTAATATCCCTAAATATCAAATAAACAATGTTAAAGGTCACCAGCTTAACATTGCCTTTACTATTTGAATGTTTTCAACATCCCCAAAACCAACAGAAAACCCATGTTTTTGCAGGTTATTATAAAACCAATTCAATAAATATAAGCATTTATTCACGTTATTATTTTTAAAACACTCAAATATCTACGATTTTATTTGATTCATGTCTTCATCGAAGATCTGAGATTAAAATACTGATAAGCAGAGAAAATAAAGTAATTGTGAGTGATTGATGAAGTTGAATGATCAAATGAAAAAAATGTTTCTTGCTTCATATAATGCTATCGTGTTTAACAGACATGTAATTACATGTGATACCTGTATTTAAACATCCAAACTAAAGAAAATTTTCAAAATTAAAATCATCAATAAAACGTTGATTCATCAGCAAGGATTATATTATTAAATACTTTTTTGAGGTTCATGTGCTCCTGTGTGAATAACGTAGTAAACGTGATTCGTATGATCCAGTTTCTCAGAATAATATAAAACCTGCTAGACACATACACTAAACATAATAGTTGTCAAATAGTTATTTACGACATGAGTATCATAAGATATCTTATTACAATACGAAATTAGAGAATTATCAAACAAGACTCTTCAGCCGAAATTCTTAACCAATTGAATATTGTAATATAATGATACCATTTGAATATCACAGAAAGTAAGACGCAATTTGTGTAATTTCATGTGAACTATAATTTTTCTTTAAATTTTATTCCTTATCCTGCGAAAGAAGTGTGACAGTACTTATGTTAACAGTTCTACTGCTATGGGTTTAATTAATTAGTTTGCAGTACGCAAATTATTTTTTTGGGTTTTAAAGAGGCATGGATATACAGAGTATCGGGGAAGGAAACGTCGAAAGTTTGAAAAAAGCTGTTTAAACAATTTTAATCATACTTTGTCTAATAAACTACATATATATTTTGAATGGCTGAGCTGCAATAAACACGCAAATGTTGGATTGAAAATATGATTTCTACACAAAGCTTTGCATTCTAGAATCATGTAAACAGACCAGAAACATGTAACATGTTTATTATTAACAATATAAATTAATATATTAGTTTAGAAAAAAAATTAACCAAGAAATAAAAAATCTGTCGAACTGTGAAAATTGGGTGCTTTTTTATTTCTAGGTTAATTTTTCTTTCTGATCAAATGTATTCATTTATTTTGTTAATCATAAACAATTTAGATATTAATGAAGTGTTTATATGCTTCTACAACGCAAATAGTTGCCTAGAAAACGTATATCCAAACCAACTTTTGAATGTTTATTGCGGCTTAGCCATTTGGAATATCCGTGTAGTTTATTACACAAAATAAGCTTAAAATTGTCTTAATAGCTATTTTTCGAAGATTCGACATTTCTTCCCCGAATATCCTGTATATAAAAGGCTTGATTTCTGTTGGTACGCGACGGAACGGCGTTCCGGTTCTATGGAAATTTTTATGAAATTATATTATATATAAATAGCTATTGCTATTATATTAATAATCAATTCGAGGCGCGTTTCGGGGCCTAAGATTTTAAAAATAAAGGATATATGTATCATAATAACTCTTATGACGACACTGTTCTCAGTTACGTCAAGTTTCAATTTAGAGAATCAAAGTGAATGATCTAAGTTTACTCACTTAAATAAAGTTTTTCTTACTATACATACTATTTAGAATGTGTTTTATGTTCAAAACAAGTGTTGCCTCTACAGCATATATTTTTACGTATTATTCGTAATTGCTATGCAATATTCAATACGGACTATGTGGACCTGCAAAAAAGAAACAAAAAGAAAAGACCTACTGCAGCAGAAAATATTATCCACTCGTCGGGATTCGAACTCGGGTCTTTAAAGTTAACTCACCTGACACGGTTCCCCCTCACCACCAGGTTACCTCCTTTCCGATGCGAAAAGAAAGTGAAGCATTTGCAGTTTAAAAAAAAACAGGGTGTTCAATTTATCTTAATACAAGATCTATTTTTAAAAAGAGATTTCATTAAACACAAATCTCTAGCGTTCATTTTTTCGGCAATGTTATAAAGATCAGTCGGGGCTAATATTATACAGTAGAAAATTGGGGTTAATGTATTACACTTTAAGAGTTGTTATTTATTTATATCCAAAATTAACACCTTTAAACATCTTGTGCTTCGAGGAATAGATTTACAGAAAAATTGGAGCTTAGGATTACAGAAAATTGGAAAACAAGCGTTTTGACAGCCTTGTGTATAGAAGATAAAAGAACAATACCAACAATCCACTCTTTCGGAACTAGCTACTTACAAAACGTGTTTTCTGTGAAAATTTCGACACTTCCTCCTACGGCATTACGTAACTCTTTACACGTGGAGGTAAAAATATTCCAGCGTTACTGGGATTTGAACTCGGAAAGGCGACATACGTCCTATGTCCACTGTAAACTCTGAATTTTCGAAAATTGGAAAAGTTTGAATTTTTTCGGCGTTTTCCTACAACTCTAAAATTGAACACAGATTTTTCTTTCAAATGAAATTTGTTGTCCATAAATAATTCTTTCAATAAGGTCATATAATTTTTTTTGAAAATTACAGACAGACGAACACACACAAGAACAGACACATCAACAGACACACGAACATACAGGTTTTTCGTCGTCGTTCGATTTTTCTGTATCAACGACCCACAAAACATTGGTTTCTGGCAACACGAGTTAAAGGATTTTTTTTCTACATTTCACAACATTAGTTAACCCTTTTTACGTTACCAGGACCCGGCATTAACAGTTTCCCCATAGATTCTCAACAATAATATTCGAATGTTGTTGAAATAATGCCTTTATTATGATTTTCCTATAGATTTGTTAAGAATACAAAGTAAAGAACAGAAGATTCCTTTCTTATTGTATTTCATTTCATATTGTTAATAAATCTCTTTTTAATATTTACTGATTATTTCACCTTTGGAATTGATTGAAAACTTTTGTTGAATAGAAACAATGAAAAACCATTTTTCTTCCTTTCTGGTAACTATGTAGTAAGAAGAAAAGGTATTGTAATCATGCGCCGGGAGACGGGGATTTTTCGACAAAAACCTCTAAATTCCGATCACTGGTCACGACAAAAGTAGATAAATGTTATTCTTGTATATAGTGAATTACTTCAATACATTTGTAGACAGAATCCATGTTTTGTAAGTCCTTGTTACTAAAAAATCTATTTACGACAAAACGTCTGTTTGTCCGTCTGTAGTTAACACAAGCATCTAAACGCCGCACGTTCTTTCTTAGTCAAATCTGTGATACATGACAGTTTAAAATCATCTTTGTGAGAGACAAAAGTTATAAGAGTTTCGGTGGTATAGCAGGTAAGCGCGCTGTTGGCGAAGCTTAGGCACGTAAGATCGAATCTCATCCACGGCGAATAATTTTTGCGGGTAGAAACAATTTTGCGGTTAATTGTATAGTTATAATCATTCGTATTCATTATAAATATCACATAAAGCATGTGTTTTCAGGCGCCACTATTTATTTTAGTGTGTTAATGTCTTTATGAATCACGTACAAAAATGCCCCTATTGCGATTCTGGCTTCAGAACGTCTGCACGCGCGCTCGTGTTGAGCTCTAGCGTTATCGCAACTTTCATCTGTGACGTAATTCAACCTTGGCCGTAGTCGCCGAAAGATAAGACCGGGAACGACGTCCACAG
>BLKR01017510.1:0-11146 GCA_011170035.1 Teleogryllus occipitalis
TAATTTCCTTCTTTCTAGAGGTCGAGCGCCCAGACGGGCTTCGGCCAAGTTGATAAGGTATCCTGCACGGTGTCACATTCTCCAACGTCTCTAACTTGTAAGCGATATTCTGCACACCGCGTAACAGGCAAGAAACACATAGCTCATAAAGCTTCTCGATCAGTGGTCGCCCTGGCACATTTTACGCGGTTGTTACTTGTTTGGTAAAAAATACCTAGGAGTGATTTCTCAAAAAATGATTGTAGAAAACAAAATATAAGGAACAAAAAAATATTAAAAATGTGTAAAATTCAATACAGACCCTTAACGCTTGATTAGACAATTATCTCTAAAATAGGCATTTATGGGCATTATAAAACCCTCGCAAAAGCCATTTCTGAAGTAAACATTAATAATCGGGTAAGTTACCTAAAAATACATTCAAAGAAATAAAATAGGCAAAAAGGGCATTGTCCGGACTCGAAATATACTAATTTTATGTTGACCAGCATTATCAATGACTTAGATGTATCATTAAAAATGAAGAGAATTCAAATTCAACAGCTTAAAGGGACTTTTATTTTTGTTCCAATGGGGTTCATTCACTGGCAGAATCAAACGAAAAGAAACTACCATCGTTATCTTCATCTGCAAATATATCTATTTTATGTATTTAAATATATATCTAAAATACATGTCCATAAAACTCAAAAATACAGTTTTTCAAATACATAATGTATTTAAAATATGTATTTCATATATAAGTATTTAAATACTGCTCAATCCTATGTGCACTTATGTTGAAACGATTAGAGTTGTTGACTGTTGACAGCATTTGTTAACAAGAGATTGTCGTTCCCGTCTAATGGAAACTAGTAAATCCTTGTACGTTAGCTTAAAACGAATTTCAACACGAACAAAACGTGCGTCTAACTAAGGTAACACAGTACTACCAAAATATGATTGGGTATGCTGATGTGAATATAGTGAAATAACTTCTGAAGTCAATGAAACTCCTATTAACAGTTAAGATGAGAATAAATTCAGACAACTGCTAAGCTGCTTCTTTTAGTATATGATTGCATAGCTTGTTTCAATGACGATGCCCTTAATCACATCTTTGACACTCACCACCACCTTCGTAGCAAGTTATTAATAAATACATACCTCGTAAGCTACAAAAATAACCAGAAACCGCTCAAAACGTCAAACACTGCACACTGCAAAACTTTACACACACCTACTTGCACTATTCATGTGCTTTCCAATGTGTTTTGGTAATTCGTAACTAATTGTTCGCAGAGCAAGTCATTACAACACAAAACCTCATACTTTAAACTAATCGAAAACACATAACACCTTTTAAAACCCTTTGCCACCATTTACACTCCAATTTGATGAAGTTTGAAGATAAAAGCTGCAGAATGTACTCGCTGCAGAGCCATCTTCCATAACTACCCCTCACGTGCGCTCTAGAGATTTCAAGCTACTGAACATACGAAGAGGAGCGGGAGATTCGAAATTGAATACAACAGCATGCAAGCATACCCCGTGCAACAGTACAACAAATCAGCTTATTATCCCACAATATTCTCCCATTAACAGCTCTATATTACACTTCTTGATTCTCTTCGTAACGTAAGGGGAAAAGTTACCTCTAAATTTAGCTATGAAAATTCACCTCTGAATTAACGAAGAAAAAAAAATGAAAATTTGGAATAATTTTTAATGAATTAATGGAATGGGTGTATGATGGTGGGCATCAATGTGTTTCTATATTAGAGGGTCGGTCTTCAAAAATGAAGTCTTGACGACAATTTAGACATGGTGACCTCGAAAACCAAATAAATCTGTTTTCAAAGCTTTTTATTGACTTGCCTCCGTGACGTTGGAAACGTCTAAGGAAGGACACGGCTGTTCCGCATTTTGGTGGCAGCGGACTCGATCAAGCGGAGCGTGGGGCGTCGGTGCGAGACGAGCTGTGTACTCCTGGAAGCCGTCCACACTCAACAGCCGCAGATATCGAGGGCACCCGTCTGTAGAGATAGACGTTTTCATATCAAGTTTTAGTGTCTGTTCAGATTCGAGAAATGAATTAATACAGTCGACTCTGGTTATAGTGATCTCGGATACAGTGAATCCTCGGTTATAGTGAACATAAGTCAATAGTCCCGCTTCACTTACATTACAAATAAGTACAAGAAGATTCGGTTATAGTGAACCTGAACCTCGGCTATAGTGAACGTACGAAATAAGTCCAGGAAATTAATTAGATCTTGTATGTTATTAGATGAATTGAAGGACCTTCGGAGAGTCGCACGGTGTTCCAACAGTGCAATAGGCATTGAAAGACCGCATTTCGATACTTAGAGAGAGAGCACAATGCAGAATTAAGTATGAAGAGAGCACGAACTCAGGAGAAGGATCTGGATAAATTACTAATGAAATATGTACGAAGCAAACAAAAATAATTTATTTTTAAGAACAAATAAAGATATTAAAATTTTCACTTCGTGCTGTTAATGAATTTTGAACATTTACATTAAGAACATTTTCATCAGTTAAAAAACAGTGAATAAACAAAAACGTACAGAAGATATAAATAACAGGATATAAACCTACATTCTGGAATATAAAATTGCAATTGGACAGTTTTGAAATACATTTACTAACGTTATATTTAATTTAGAATATTACTTGATTTACAGAATTGTAATACTTTTTTTATAATTCTCAATGTTAGGATTAGTTCTTCCTCGGGCCATCTATACTGTGCTTGCGTCTGTTGTGCTGAAATAGAGTAAAATGCTGTAACAAATGATGGATGTTGAGAGATGTATTGCAGGGCACACTTGTAGGAGGGAGAATTTCTGGTTAGAAGGTGCTTGTGACTAAAATTACAATGACCAGTTCTTATTCGTGATTATCTTTTTTTTTTTACATTTTTGAAAGTTTTCAAGGAGTAAATTTTTTTGCGCGTATTTCTAAACTTCAATGTTCTCCAGTAGTTGTCCCATCTCTTCTGAAGTGTGACCATAGATCCGTCCAGATGTGCCCGTCCAAATGTGAGAAGTTGCTAAAACTCCACCTATGTCTGGAGTTGTCATCTCTTCCTCAAGCCTTATTACGTCATTTTCAGGCATCTCTTTGTAATTTGGTAGTCAGGCCATTACTAGGGTCTTGTTAGATTGTATGCCATAGTACAGTTCATGAATGTTGTCTATCATTATTTCACTTGAACCACCATTGCAGATTTTATTAATTGCTTCAATAGATGTGCAAAAGACAACACTTTTTCTGCTGTTAAAATACTTTGCAAGTTTAAACTCCGTCAATATGGACCACAATTCTGCAGTGATAGGGCTGGAGAAGTAATGTAGCCTATTTTTATTTTTTTATTTCTTTTTGGATCTTATTTAATCTTAATACAAACATCTTAATAAGAAAATGAATACTGAGGTAACGAATCAGGTTTTATTTTATTTATTTTCCAGAATACAATTTATGAATAACTAAGGAGAGAAACAATATTGTAAATGAAACATTCTTTGTATCCATTTTACGCGTGCTTTCACAGAGCAAGAAGCAACGGAACCGCTGTCAACGTTCCAGGGAACCCTGGTATTCCGCGAAACCCAGGTTAACGACCCCCCTAGAGTACATTACTTCCTTGTTACTAACAAAAATAATTTCTAGAAAGTATACAACATACACAACAGCGAAAAAGCCTGAAACGCTCATCCAGTGTAAAGGATCTGCTCTATTCTAATATTTTCCTATACAAGTAAAACCGGTAATCCTCTTTAAGGTCTTGATCCTATAAGAGACTATGACTCACCGAATCCTTTCAGTAAAAGGTCAGGCAGGAACCATATCTAGTAAGGCTGCCTACTGAACTGCGTTGCACATAATAAAACGCTTGTTTAGCTAACAAAATAATAATAATAATAATAATAATAATAATAATAATAATAATAATAATAATAATAATAATAATAATAATAATAATAATAATAATAATATAATTTTCACTCTCGCATGCTACTCACGAGAAACTTTTAATTCTGCACCGACAATGGAGATTTATCGACAGAAAAATTCATTTTGTAGGCACCTGATACCAAAAAAAATTCTTACTCCTATATTAGTAATTGAAGTTCTCTGAATCATATGTTCATGTAATATTTTCTGCATATAAACTGGAAACTATATCATAGGAATATTTTTAATAAATCTTCCATTAAGATATGTTACTTTTTTTATTTTTCCATGTTCCAGGGTATCTATTGAAACCAATAAACACTTTTTACATGCGGGCATGCTGGATATTTTTCTTTCAGTTTCTACGCGAATTGGACAGCAGTAGTATAAATGGATGTTTTCCAATTTTCCCCAAGTTCCTGGGTGTCAAAATGAATCACAGACATCTCACACATGAAGCTGCATTGTTTTCTTTTAAACTCTGCACAAAAAACAAATGAGTCGTAGATATGTATTTAGGGTATTGCAACACTGAAATTCACTCAAGGGCAGAGGCTCAAGGGGGAGGAGGTATGTTGTATACGTTCCGGTGGCTCGCGCTATGCAAAATCTCTATTTCTATGACGAGCACCGTTTTCCTGTCGCCGCTTTGTGCGGGGGCTATTTCCGAAAGGTCGGTGCAGCGGCGGCCTCTCAGTGCTCGAGCAAAGAGACAGAGACGATGTGACGCGCGTCATTTGGAATCAGTTGCTGCTGGAGTAGATGAAGCTACAATTTAATCAATTCAATGTTTGTGGATATATACACTGATTTAAAAGTGTGTATTTGATCTTGTATTATTATTATTAATTATTATTATTATTATTATTATTATTATTATTATTATTATTATTATTATTATTATTATTATTATTTCTGTGGGATGCACAACTGGCTTTAGAGTTGGCGTATTGAAGCTGTATTGCTGTATTGAAGCCTATAGTTCAACATTCGCTCCCCAACGGAGTGAGTCTGGGCCAGCACCGGCAGTACGTGTATAACGGGCGGCCCCTTCCAGAAAAGCAGATTAGATTTGGACTGAGAGCGAGTGCGGTGTAGTTATTGTTACTGACTCCATTACACCGTCTACGCAAAGAACTGTTTATTCTGTCAGAGCCAGTGCTGGCAACTGAGTGCTAGGTTTCCCCCCAATGCTTTCCCGCGTTTTCAATCGGAGCCTTCGAGTGACCTTCTGTTGGTTCTTGACCGCCAAATTCAAATATCTCACATTTTCCTATCTCGTGTATTTTCTTGAGCCAAATTATATGTTCATAGTGCGACAGGCTCAGAAAATGACTGGAATTTCTATTCAACACATCCACTGTATGAGGAGAAATAACCTTCTGAGACAACCCGTCGAGCGTCGCCGCTCGAAATATTGACTTCTACGCATGACAATTGCCTCTATCTAATTGGCCGTGGATACACATACGATGTCTAGCACGGTGGCTATATTATATTAAATATCACACAATAATATTTAGTAATATGAAGTAAGGGTACATAATTTGACTTATTACATTGTAGTAAATGATATAAACTGGAGAAGGGTAGCACCCACATTCTGTGTTTACATTGCTTGGCATTCTGTTTCTCGCGTGTCACACACAAGCTCCGATCGAGGGCAGCAGACACTCTGTTGAAACTAGAGCTGGCAACTGAGTTTCTTCAATTTGGTGATTGTTTTCTTCAACTGTTTCTTCAATTTGGAAAAGATCGTACGAATGGCTTAGGCGCTAGTAGTGTTCACAGACGGACGGACGTTTTATTTCCAATTGGTTTTCCGGCATCAAGGACCCACAAAAATGAGATTCTGGCTACACCACGTGTTGGAGGATTTTTCTCTTAATTTAGCAACTGGTTTTATGCACTTTTTCGTCACCAGAGACCGGCAATGAATTTTTTCCGCTGAAAATCCGCCGTTTTTTAGCGCAGCATTACATAACTTTCTCTATACTACGTATATTACTCCGTATACACGTACGTATACGATAAAGTCAAAAGGATGATCTACCATGAATTTGAGATTTTGGATAAAAGAGCATAAAAGTTGTTTATACATGATGGAATAATTTTTATTTGTGTAATTTTCCTCCTGATATTCGTTTTTCAGATGTAAACAGAAATCTAGCGTTATGTCATTTTCTTCTTGAATATAAGCACTTGCACAACGTACCATTCACATCGATGTTCAACAGGAAAATGAACGTCGTCTATGTCGAGTCAAAATTCTTTTAAATGCTGTTTTAAGGTCAAAAAATCTGTGATCGGGTGATCACAGCCATGTCACAGATCTGTGACCTGTGACGTGGCTTTCTTCGCTCCACATATATTGCACTCTATCCGCCACAGTCAAAGACGTTTTTAGATGACTTTTTAACCATTTACAGGGCAGTAGAAGGGTGGGTAGGGATTCTGGAGCTCAAGAAACAGAGCGCAAATTACACTACACTCCGTGTATAATGATGCGTCACATACATTTTTACTGCATTTGTCGAAAATAAAATAAGTTCAAAATAAATGCACAGAAGACCAACAGTCATTCGCTGGCATTAGAGGACTTCACGTGTCGAAAATACATAAACTTCCGAGGCGCATTCAGTAGTATTCCCTGTGCAAAACAATAAGTTGAGGTGAACTGTCGCCGCACACTGGTGGAGGCGCAGGCCCCAGGAAGTTGTCTTCGCACCGGCGCTTCCCTGCCCCCGTGGCGGGGCGATAGACGAGACGACGGTCCGAGTGACGTTGGAAGATGATTTCGGTTGCGTAGGAGAGCTCTTTCGTGTTTTCTTTCATGAAATAGTTGAAATAATATTTTTTTGAAATGTTTTGTTCTTTTCTTTTAGTAAATATTATTCAAAGATGTGCTAAAGAAGGCCAATGATCACATTGGATCCCATAATTTTAATTGTAATTCGAAAATGCATTTGATAAATCCAATTTTATCGTACCTGATTTTTTACTTTTTAAATCACACAGATTCACATAGTTTGAAAATTAAGTCACTCGCGAGTTCCGTTCAGTGATAGCGAATTCCTAATAGTGGACTGAGGCAATAGTTGTGCGCCGAAAGTTATTTCATATCTGAATATATCAATAAAATCATTTGTAAGAAATAATAATATACATACATACAGGAACACATCAAAGACTACACTATACCTCCTACTACCATCTTCTGTGGAGGATATACAGGTAGAGTAACCAGTCGACTTAATGTTTTCTTATAAAGCATGTTTCTTTTACACTGAATATCAAATGTATTTTTATTTATTGACTTACAGAATACAATTGATATTTTGAATAATTTTCGTTAACACTCAAAATTAGTTAAAGCAACATGTTTGAATATGTGCCATTCGATTCGCTTCTGCAAGGGAGGGCTAAATCCTCATGTACCCCCACCTTGGGTATGTATGTAGAACTACTTCATATGGCCATACTATTTCTTTATATCGAAGCCAGAATTTTCTGTTGACGGTCCAGCGTATAATTATGAATATATTTTTATTCAGTATATGAATGCATTTTCATTATAAATGAATTTGTATTCAATAAACACGTAACTATAAAAATTCAATGAAGTCCAACATCTTGGGGAGGGGATAACCCTCCCGCGCCCCTTTTAAGTTTGGCATAGGATGAGTGTTCTACTCGTTTCTGAGCGTAGTGGAGGGAGGAGATTTTCGCTTGTTGACCTTCCCCTTCTCCTTAGCAACGCTGATGGACAAAGGAGAGCGTGAGGGGGATGATCGTAAAAGCTGAGTTGCGGGTACCCGTCCTTGAAACGCCGTTTCAAGTTGTTTT
Source organism: Teleogryllus occipitalis (assembly GCA_011170035.1). Taxonomy (NCBI): domain Eukaryota; kingdom Metazoa; phylum Arthropoda; class Insecta; order Orthoptera; family Gryllidae; genus Teleogryllus; species Teleogryllus occipitalis. The sequence goes on from BLKR01017510.1 coordinate 7,807, forward strand.
GGTGTTTGGGAAGAGATTCGGACCACGATTCTTCAAATGAGTGTTTCTTATCTCTCCTATTCTAATCCACTGAGTTTCAATTTTGAAGTGAACAACTCCTTTTTCCCATAAGGGAAGTCGTCGTGTACTTCATTCGGACTCCTCTTGCCAACGGAAAATAATACGTATGGAAAAATCATAAAACTATACCTGTTTATTAATAGAAAATCTTCGTTAAAAATTGAATATCAATTGTTAATATTCAAATCTATAATATTACCATCTTGAACTAATGCATACTCAATTTGAATCAATATTGCAACTATAAAAACAGAGAAAACAACAAAAGTTGTATAAAATAAATACCTAAGGCGGATACTCCAAGCCCCTTGGTTTATACCAAATTCACCAATTTATAGATAATTACACGTAAATTCAATTAAAAATCATATATTGAAAATATCTCAAATTTTTTTCCAAATTCTTCTTACATTTATCATTGTTACACGAATTACATTAATTGTGGTTTATTTGCCTTATATATAACAAACGTGAACCCTCGTGATGAAAATGAATCGAACCTATGGTTACGATTACTTTTAATCGCCTTGCGGCACCAAGCTGACAGGAGAATGAGAGGCAATAAAAACCTGAGAACTCATTGTAAAGTTCTCGAGAGCTCAGTTGATCCACCAAAACAGTCACTTGGATTGGCCGAGGATGGAGCACGGGCTCCAGTGTACCACCCTCCCAGGCTCGAACGGGAGTCGAATACCGTCCCAGCAGAGGTCTACTCCATGCGACGCCCCTCTCTCACAATCATTCCTACATCACTCACTGGCAGTCCACTTCCGGTCTACAATCGACGCAAATGAGGAGTCATTAGACTCGCCACGGACTACTAATGTGGATCGGACCATTTTTTCCTGATCCTTCTCGAACACATACAAAGAGAATTAAAAGAACTTGTTTTGTCCTTTTTAGCATCGAAAATGCCTTTCGGAGGAATTTTAAGGTATCTCATTCGATTTCTCCCAACAAGAAATGTCTTTCTTGGCACTTCTTTCAGTAGAATATTCTGGAAGAATTCTACAAAAATCATGCTTTTTAGGTTTTCAAGGCACCTCTGTTTGTGAAACTTTTGAATTATGACACTACATTTCTGGTATAACGTGAATTCTAAGGACATTAACATAGACTAACAATAGTTAAATCTCATTATGTAATGGAATATAAAATTTTTAATTCATATTCTCTCGATTTGTTTTTATGTAACTCTCAGTATCCGGGGTTAGGAGACCCAGGCAAGTGTATTTCGTGTTTAAAATTTCTTTTTGTTGTGAATTTCTATAGTAGAACAGAAAAATTCAAAACTAGATGGCTCAGGACATCAACTGATGTCACTGCAGTCCCTTTGACCGGGAGGTCCTAGGGTCGATACCCGACGGTGGCAGGATTTTTGACACTAGCTTGTCACGTACATCGAATTCAGTCACCGTCTGGAGGAGAATTCTAGAGGCCGGCTGCTCTGATCGGAGGTTTTCCGTGGTTTCTCCGATCAACACCAGGCGAATGGCGGAGTAGTACCGTAACGGGCCACAGACCGCGCGCGATCTTTCCTACCACTTCCTAGTCCTAACCCCATCCCTTGCACTAACATGCACACATACTAACTACAGACATACTAACACTAACATGCACTACACTACCACACGTGCCGGGAGACCGACCTGGGACTTAGAACTTGTCGCGGCTGGGGTGGTGCCTCGCTGGTGGGAGATACATGGTTGAGGGAAATCCCGCTAACCGACAATAGGTCGGCCCTAGATCCCTCCATATAGCGGGGGCCGACCACCGCCATATCCCAAGGAAAACCACGCACAACACGTACGGGACTAATGACCATAGTAATTAACGCGCCCGGAATCACTAACAATAAAACACGAATAATCAAAATCAGAGCTTCTGATAAAGGCGAAGCGCTAAGCTAGTGACTGCTCATTTTAAGAAATCCCCCACTAGATTCAGCATTCTCTTATTCCTTAAGCTTCGCTAAGAATTTGCCTCTCCTCAAGGCGTCCTTGACGGAATGTGACGAGGAGCTGGAGGAGGAAAGGAACACCCAGAGCGCAATCAGCTTGCTGCTGCTGCTGCTGCGCGAGCGATGAAGCTGCGGTGGTTCGTTACTCTCTCGAATATATCTCTGCTTTGCGCTCGCAAGGTGGGGGGGCTGAGCTGACATTTGGCAAAAATCACCTGCGCGCGCAAATCGTCCCGAAATACTCGCGACAGAAATGCCACACTCCTCCTCCGCCCCGCCCCGCCGCTCCGGAAGGTTCCAACGGCCAGCCCTACGCATCCGCTGCGGAGCTCACGAGACTCGCGAGTTACTTACGATTTCAGAGTCATGTACCTGTAAGTTGGAGAACCGATAGTATCTCGCAATCGGATGTGGATTGCTTGATTATTCTATGATCCCGGGCGCGTCAACAGCTGTGGTCTTGTAAGTTGCTTGTTATGTGGCTGGAGGAGGTGGTCCTCCCTGTTATAATGTAAGATCCGGCGCCGACCAACACGACAGGTCAACCCCAAACAGCATCCTTCAGCGAGGTCCCGCTCCAGCCGGGGCACGCTTTAAGCTCCTGACCGGCGGCGTAGTTCATGTACGGGTAAGGGGAAGTTTGTGAGGGGAGAGGCAGGGGGCAATGAGTAGGAAGGAAAGATACAGAATGGTCCGTGGGCCGTTTGTTGACGTACTGCTCCAGTACTCGCCTGGAACTGATCGGAGAACCCATGGACAGCTACCGATCAGAGCAGCCAGCCGTTAGAATTCTTTTCAGACAGCGGCCGAACTCGACGTAGCTAGCGAATGCGGACATTTCGCTACAGTGTGAGCTCAAACCCTAGACCCTCCCGATCACAGTCTCTGCAAAGACAATTGTTGCCCTAAGATAACTCGGTGTGTCCGTCTTGAACGTACACTGGTTTTGTGTCGGGAAGCAAGACTTAACATTATTTACATTAACATAAGAAGTAAACAATTTTAGTATACTATTTCAAGTAAAAACGTAATGAGTGTTTCGTCAAATTTTAGTTCAAAGATGTTTTGATTGTTTAATTCATTATTTGTACATTACTTTCGCTTGTTTCCAAAGCGGAGAATCCATTCTTTCCGTATTCTACATAAGTCCTGTAAAACAATTTACTTCAATATTTTATTTAACGTACTTTGATTTTAAAAAACAAGGCAGAAATGTTGGTACTATTAAAAAGATAAAAACTACCTACTATATGTTCTTAAACAGAGTAAAAACTTTTACAAAATACTCTATCTATCGTGATTCTACAAAATATTGAGGAT
>BLKR01017511.1:0-11122 GCA_011170035.1 Teleogryllus occipitalis
ATTGTTGACAATGACAACGCCTTCAATCATTTCAATTAGAGAGCTTAGAGCCAGGAGACGGACATAGGATATTGTTTATCCCGTTCGACAGCGTTCCTGTGTGAGAACGCACGTTTTTGCACGTACGCAGTGCAACAAGGATTGTACAGTTTCTCACAGTGAGTTCGACGCGAGAAAAAGATGGGACCGGCTGTTAAGGCGGAACAGAGTTCGCCGGGTCAGCTAGTATATATATATATATATATATATATATATATATATATATATATATATATATAAAAGAAAGTCGTGTTAGTTACACTATAACTCAAGAACGGCTGCACCGATTTGGCTGAAAATTAGTGAGCAGGAAGCTTTGAGCCAGGAGACGGACATAGGATACTGTTTATCCCGTTCGACAGCGTTCCTGTGTGAGAACGCGTTTTTGCACGTTTTCGCGTGATTTCGCATGTTAGCGGTCATTGTTGCCTGTTGTAACCCATTGTTTTAACGCCGCACTGATAACAGAAGGCGATAATGATAGCGATATGACGTTTCAATTTAAAAGACTTCAATTTCCGATCCGTCTTGCATTCGCCATGACCATCAACAAATCACAAGGCCAATCCTTGAAAGTTTGTGGTTTGAATCTAGAATATCCATGTTTTCCCATGGTCAATTATATGTGGCATGTTCACGGGTCGGAAGATCATCTGCGTTGTTTGTTTTTGCGCCTGATAATAAAACAAAAAATGTCGTGTATCACAAGGTACTTAACTGAAGAGTGCAACCTATGCACCAAAATACAAGAACAATATGAATTATTAATCTTCTTAATTTTTTTTATTTGTATTTTCTAATAAACAATTTAACTTAATAAATTCCAAAATCTGCTTATTTATTGCCTTTAACAGCTGGTCCCTATGATTACAGCTTTGTATTTCTCTCTTAAACAAAAATCAATTCCAATAAAACGCTCTGCTACGTAATATATTTTTTAATTATCTATTTAATATCAGAGCGTTTTTTTGAAATTCTTCTTTGTTTGAGAGAAAAACACAAATCTGCAATTGCTTTATTTTCACGTACGCAGTGCAACAAGGATAGTACAGTTTCTCACAGTGAGTGCGACGCGAGAAAAAGATGGGACCGGCTGTTAAGGCGGAACAGAGTTCGCCGGGTCAGTCTATATATATAAAAGAAAGTCGTGTTAGTTACACTATTTATAACTCAAGAACGGCTGTACCGATTTGGCTGAAAATTGGTGAGCAGGAAGCTTAGAGCCAGGAGACTGACATAGGATACTGTTTATCCCGTTCGACAGCGTTCCTGTGTGAGAACGCACGTTTTCGCACGTTTTCGCGTGATTTCGCATGTTTTCGCGTGAAGGTACTTAACTGAAGAGTGCAACCTATGCACCAAAATACAGGAACAATTATGAATGATTAATCTACTTAATTTTTTTATTTGTATTTTCTAATAAACAATTTAATTTAATAAATTCCAAAATCTGCTTATTTATTGCCTTTAACAGCCGGTCCCTATGATTACAGCTTTGTATTTCTCTCTTAAACAAAAATCAATTCCAAAAAAACGCTCTGCTACGTAATAGATTTTTTAATTATCTATTTAATATCAGAGCGTTTTTTTAAATTCTTCTTTGTTTGAGAGAAAAACACAAATCTGCAATTGCTTTATTATCACGAGTGCAACAAGGATAGTACAGTTTCTCACAGTGAGTGCGACGCGAGAAAAAGATGGGACCGGCTGTTAAGGCGGAACAGAGTTCGCCGGGTCAGCTAGTTATAACATAAAATTTGCTAATAGAATGTATAAAAGCTTCTTAGACTGTTGTACAGAGAAAAGTTTCTCACTGAAATAATCATAAGTTTTGTTGAATTAAATCATAAAATATTAATTTTATTTTTTGTATTTTTTTGATATAACGTTTGTCAATATTCTTATTATTTGATAAATCATATTAGCTGATATGAGGAAGATGAAACGTTGGAAGCTAGCCATTGAGTTCTGCCTCTCCCCTCCCCCTTATTGTCACTATAATACTATTGAGTTGGTGTAGAGCCAGTACAAAAGATATCAGTGTCATGGTGATACCACTTTCAATCACTAAGCCACAAGAAAATGAAATGAAGCATTAGAATTGATTACTGTGGAGAAATAAGTGAATAAAAATAAAAATATTTCCTTGAGATATTTTGCAGAAATGTTAGTTATATAACATACTCATTTACTCTGAACACTGCTATATTTGAGATAATTATGTGGCACGTACTGCGAAGAATATAGAATTCTGAGTAGTAGTAGTAGTAGTAGTAGTAGTAAGAAAGGAGGCTTCAGAAATTGCTGTAATAATAAATATTCAGGATGACTATTATGTTGACGAAGATCCCCTCAGTGTTCGCATTCTTCTGATGTTTCTAATTAATAGGAATATGGGTGCCCATAAAATTGGGTTGGAAAATATTTGGCAACTCTTGTTCTTCTCCGGTGCAGAGTTGCAAGTTGTAAATTTGTATTATTCCATCAAGGGCAAGTGAGTGGTTATATTCCAGGTGAAATAGTAAATAGATTTTATTATTAAGCTGATCTTAGCTTATTTAAATATGTTTTTTACTCTTAGTATTATCGTTATTCTTATTTGTACTTTTACAGGTTTCTGAAGAGCTATATGCTATCAGGAGTGGTAGAAAATCATTAATAACTGTTACATTGGAAATTAATTTTCAATATCGATCAGGTTTTTGTCCAGTTTCCCTGATCCATTGAGCAAATGCTGAGATGGCCCCTTGATTTGCTTCTGGACGTAAATGTAGCTTCACTATGTGCACGTTTTGTTGAACTTTCCTTTGCTTGTAGTGGTAGTAGAGCTTAGGGCGAGTTTCTATTTTGTTAACAAAACAGAAAAATCAAGTCTGTTCGTTTCTTTACCGTTAAAAATAAGTTTTCTATAATTTGGCAACGAAAATATCTAGTTTTTGAAATGTTAATCTCTCGCTTTTTTAAATTTGTTGTTGTTGTTATTATTATTATTATTATTATTATTAATAATCTTTCAACTATTAATAGTTAAATTGTTGGGAAGGGATTCTGAAACTCAAGAAAGCGTGTGCAGATGATTTTCTCCCCCATACGTCACATACAGTTTTTGACTGTTTTTGACTAAATAAATAAAAAAATTAAAATAAACGCGTCGGCGATGGTGTAACGGTTAGCGTATCGGACTGTTATACCCAAGTTTAAATATTCCTTCGTACGCCTTCCTTCGGAGGGGAAGTATAGCCGGCTGTCCCATGTTAGTAGATTTACTGCATGTAAAAGATCCTCAAGCCTAAATGATGCCTCTGAGCTAAATTCAATTTGCCTGTTTCGTCGCCCAAGAAATACCTTCTTTCTCCCCTAGTAGGTGAAAGGAGCGTGGCGGAATTTGCGTGGTCAGGCGGAAGAGCAGGCCTCATGGCCTGAGTCTCGCCACGTAAAATAAGGCACATTCAATTCAATTCAATAAACATTTATGAAATGAGATATATGTAAATACATTTTTATACTTCAGATCTTTAACAACAGCAATTTATCTTTCAACATCCAGATAAAAATTACCAGAAGGCTTTCAAAGATTGTCTTCATTGTACATATATGGGGTTGAGAAAAGAATGTAAAGCGCAGCATTATAAGTGAAGAAAACTGCTAAAACTCAAGTTTGAGATTTTTTGGTTGAGGGGTTGGGACTGTGGTGTCAGTTGATATTTAACAAATATTTTTATCTTTATCTAATTTGCAATATGTTTGTATCTGTGTGTTTGTATCTTGCAGTATGTACTCTCAATAACTTTCTGAAAATAAATATTGTGTAGTTAGAAAGCATGTGGTTTTGTAATGGTTTATTGGTGATTGGAGCTATAATAAAATATGTGTAGTAAGTAGTAGTCGTGACTGAATTTTATGTATTTTAATTTTTCTCTTAATTAATGTCTTTCATTTTTTTCTAAAATTAATTTCAGAAATTTTTTTTGTTACAGAACATGTAGGGGAATTTTTTATTATTTTTTGCAAGATAAGTGGTCTTTGCCTTAGTCTTTTCTTGACTGCTGAATCCTTCCTCATGTATGTATGAATATTTTAATTATTTATTATATGTTCCCACTAATTACAGTATCGAGAGGTATACTTCTCAGAAGATTATAAGTAGTCACTTCATTAAATCTGCTGTTGTTAACTACCTTTATACATTTTTTTTAGTAATTAAAAGATAATTCTAATTATTTTTTATTAAAAGGAAAAACTTTTTCAATTAAGTGAAGTTAATTTTTGATGTGTATGAATGTGCATTGAAAATATATTCAGACAACATACACCGTAGAAATCAAAAATTAATTTCAGGTAATGAAAAAATATTATTTCTTTGAATAAAAGAGAATTAGAAATGCAGATTTAATTAAAAGAAAAGTTTTATCTTTTGGGGAGTATATTACTTAATTATGAAATAAGGATAATAAGACAACTTAATACAATATGAGATTAAAAGTTATAAAATTATGCTGTTAAATCAGGTTTGATACCCAATGAAATGTTTTAACACAAATATTGTTCATTTTTAAAATTTCCGAGGTATAATTTTTATTTCAAAATAGAACCTTTTACTCCTCATCCTGGCAAACTTGGTGGTCTGGGTAAAACCCAGCTAGTTAGGTCGTGGACAGCTAGACGATACTTTCTAAAAGTACTTAAGAAAGTAATTTCAATTTTAGAAAGTTTGACTTGAAATAATGAAAGTAGATAAAATTTATTTAACTTCCAAGATGTTAAGTGCAATAGTGGTTTCCTTCAAAGAAATCACAAACAAAGGGAATTATTTTTTCATTTATGTGTTTGCTTTTATGATACCTTTTCACTCGTGTTCAAAATGACTTTTATTTACAGTTAATAAAGTTATTGAAGGTATGATGAATAAAAGTTTTAATGATCCCAGTTTTTTCATGACTATAAAAATATCTAGGTAGTTATTTGTTTGATCATAACTTTTACCCATTCAAGGAGTTTGTGTATCACAGAATGAGAAATACTTGCCTTTAAATAATATGAATGATAATCAGTTGTTTTAGAAAAATACTAATATTAATTTATTATTTGCAGCGTACCACTGTGTTGTGAAGAAAAGCAGAGAGCAAAACATGAACGACGATTTTGTTATTTGCCCATATGATAGGAGCCATATTATAGCCAAAATTAAACTACCATATCATTTGGTAAAATGTGAGAAGAATTTCCCAAATATAATTTTGGAAAAGTGTCCATACAATTATACACATAGATTTCCAAAAAAAGAAATGCCTGACCATATACTGTCTTGCCCTTCACGTCCTGTAGAGTTTGAACTGGAATATATCCAAAAGAAAGAACTCAAGCCTGAACTTGAACATCCAGTGCACACCATTAACCCTCAAGAATCATCTCGAGTATCAAATAATAATGAAAGTACGATTTCCAAAAATAGATTTAACCACCAGAACTTCGTTCGGCCTCCAGTAACTTGTCCACAAGTTCTGGATGTATGTGGTTTAAACTTAAATGTACAGCTCTGAGACTGATTGAAATAATATTATCTCATGGATTTTATTATTAATTTATTCACTGATATTGAATGTTCACTTATGTTTCTATTGATGTAAAATGTGACATTTTGAAATAATAAAGTGTTTTTGAATTAAATTTGACGTAAGCTTGGGCTCTCTGCTGGAGGGCATTGCAGAAAGAGTGGAGAGGGTGGAAACGTGTGTTTTTTGATATAAAAACATGTCAAGCTGAACCAGTAAAACTTGTTTCCAACCATTGCAAAACACTCAATACCAGAAAACCCCATTGCCGCCCTCTCAATCTTTCTTACAATGAATTCTACCAGCAAGCAAAAGTTTTTCTTTCGTTCTAATTTATTTATTATAGTGTAATAAATGTACTAACATGTCCTGTGTTCTTGTGAGTTTGTTTGAAAATATAGAAGAGAAGTTCAGCTTCCAAAAATTTGCTTTCATCCACATAGTAAATGTCAGCAGTTGGCATCCTTTTTATAATTGTGGGCCTCATTGTCAAACTCCCTATATAAAAACTTAGCTCATGGGTCATCTCCAACTTACTTTTTATCAACAAATTTATATTATTGAGTTACAATATAATAATTTTGTTTGTGTTATGTCAAAACAAGCTTGGACTCCAGGTACAATAATATAGTGATGAACCTTTGAGGGTTATATACAGGTAGACAATACGAATACAAGAACAGTTCAGGGAAGGCCAGTTAGTGCCTTCTATCTTGGACGCCTGCTTTCCACCATCCCTTTGGATTTGCTTGTGTGTGTTCTTAAAAGTTTGTGTAAATGTTTATGTTTAAGACTTGATCGCATTGTAAACTTAATCCTTTTCAAACAGGCAAAGTTTCCTCGAGTATGCAGGAGCATCCGAAGACAGTCACCATGCCAGTCGTAAATATTCGAAGTTCGGGAAAGCATTCAGGAAGGTTGGCGTAAAAAACAATTATCTCATTCTTGAATCGGTTTTCATTCGTTTGAAGCTAAGTCACCTCCATTTGTAAATTGTCTAGAACATCTAGTTCAGAAGGATTTTGAAATGGTCGTACTTCTTTTGCACAATCATTAATTTCGACAAATCACACTTAAAACTCTCAATAAGTTATATTGCTTGGATTTGTTTTCAAAAAAAATCAAGGTTTTTGTATGTAAGTTCCATAAATTTAGTTTTACAACACTGAAACTACGAACTGCATTAGAATTACCAGTTTGTGTTCTAAACTGTTTTTAAAAATTGGTAGTAGGCTACAAAAAAACCATGATACTAATTAGATTGTATGTAATTCAGAATAATTCAAGTATAATTTTTACTTTATCGCAATTGCTTATGTTGCAGAGAATTGTAGTCGTCGAAATACCTAATTTTTCGAAAAGTTTAAAAAATAAAAATTTTTTCGGCATCTCCAACTACAATTGTGAAGATACATTTTTTAAAAATGAAATGTGTTCATTAAAAAATCTTCAAATAAGAGCATTTTTTTTTTAAATATGAGTTTTTGTGTTATTTGGCGACAGTCGCCCGCTCCGAACGGGGTTACAGAGAGGGCTCTCAAGTGTTCCTTTCTTTCACCAACATCTTTCTTCTCCCCTATCATTCGCTTTCGTTCTTTTAAAACATCGTGTCTCTTTTCTTCCTCTTACCCTTTCCGTGTCGGAGGGAATGTGTGTTCTGGTGGTTCAGGGGCGTTTGTTTCCCAACGTCTCCCATTGTACTATGTTGCAACTTTGCACCTAGGGATACGACAATTACGTATTTTGGGGAACATTTCCTTGTACGTTTCATTACACTTGCTTTAGCCTCGGACGGGCAGCCGGAAGCTAACCCACTCCCGATCAGCTCCGACTAGGTCTTGTACTGATCTCCAGAGTGAGCCCGTGGATCCACGGCGGGGCAGTGTTGTGTCATCCCCCCACTATGTCCCCGTGGCAACCCCAACACACACTTTTGTTGTACTCCGCGGTGTTTGGGACCACGGGGATGAATCTGATATCCATCTCCATGGATACTAAACCTCCCCGTCCTCTTCCGCAAGGAAGAGATGTCCGGAACGAACTACTGATTTAAATAGTTTATTATCTAAAGCCGAAGATAGAATAAACCTCGTTTCCTCTTCATGGCATGCGCCGAAGAAGATTAATCTTTTATTGTTAGTGCTGTCCGTTTGGCGCGCTATAGATGAAGCTTATGGGAAACTTAAAGCTATGGCGCGACAAAGGAACGGTACCTTTCTTTTCGAAACACCCACGAATGAACAAATTGAAATGATTCGGAAAACCAAGCAGATTGTCGCCCTCCAGATGGAAGTGACCACACACCCAACACTTAACCTCTATAAGGGAATGGTCAACCCCAAAGAATTTGCTGCTGAGAGTAAGGATGAACTAGTCGCGTTTTTTAAGGCTAAATGTACCGACACTAGTTTCATTTGTCGCCACCACGTGGCAGCACGAAAATAAGCAAAATTTACTAGACCGATAACGTCTGAACAAATTGTTCGATTTTCGATCTGTAAACGGCATTGGACTCCTTTTTAAAATAGAATTCACGCTACGATGTCGTTTTTTCAAAAAATATTTCCAAAAATTTTTTTAAAATGATTTCTCATAGTTTTGGGAAGAAATTAAAAAAATGTGGGCTTATAGCGCGATGACGACGTGCTTCCTAAATCCAACGCCGTGTCAATCATGCAAATCGGAAGAATAGGAGCGGCGTAAAGTGAAATTTCGGAAAAAATACCTGATCCCCCTTCCCTCTTCCCCCCTCCCCCCTTCCGCAGTGAACTTGGAGTGAGCATTCGCAACGATATTCGAGAACCACTGTCCCAGTGCCATATCGGATTTGGAAATCCCGGAACCTTTCCCCCACGGCCACTTTAGCCTAGCCCTTCGCGGCGGGCGCTGAAAGAACGCCCGCCCGGTGCCTAGAGGTTCTCACAGAGTAACAACCTGCTCCATGGTTTCACAATGGGCAAACTGAATCAGACCTGTAGAGATATTTCAAGATTTTCACCGTGAAATATAAAGATGGAGTCTCTCAATTGTTATAAATCTTGGAAACTCAGTCATCGAAGTGAAGATTCGAAGGATTATATAGTACGAGTATATACACTTTACCTTCGATTCCTCTCCATTCGCGTGATTGTGATTATTATTATTATTATTAAATAATAATAGTAATAAATAATAATAAATCTAATAATAAAAATAAATAAATAATAATATAAATAAAGTCCTAATGTTTCTTTTCAAGTATTATATTTCTCTGCTAAGAAAGCAAAGTATAAAAAGTAAGAGAACTCAGCAGGGTATTCCAGCGTAGACCAAGACAAGATAAAGAAAAGTTTCTTCAAGAAATATAGCACGTCATACGTAGTTTTTAACTGTTTTTTGACGTTAAATAAATAAATAAATAAAAAGAAAAATGCAAACAAGTGGAAGAATATAACAACACAAGGAGACCTAAAGAAATGTTCCGGGTCATTCGAAATATGACCAGGGAGTGTAAACTGGCAATGAGGAATAGGCAGGGACCGAAAAAATATTAGATACCGGTATTTTACATACCTTTTTCAAATACCTATGTTCTTTTATACCGGTAAAATACCTCTATAGGACGTCTACAACGGTATGGACGTCCATAAAGGTTATAAGTGTATTATACCTGTATTTTCAATGAAAAACAATAGCTTACCATCCATAAATGTCGACTAAATAAGTTATTTTAGTTAATAATATCTCACAAAATGTTTATTAAACTAATATACTTTTATAATTGTTATTTATTGTTTGAATTATTATCTTGTTCATATATAACACTCGGTTACTAATAATTAACGAAACGCGAATGATTCCACTAATTCTTGTATAGTAAATATAATCTCCACTTCGTCACTGCACAATGTTCTCGCCCACTGAAAACTGCTCACCGCCCTCTTCCTACGCTTGGGCATATCGAATTGCCCTAGTGTAGCACACAGCCCGCCGAAGAACGCGGCGAGATGTCTGCAGAGGTCAGAAAAGTCACGCTATCAGAACAGCAGTGGGCCAGAGGTGCGACCCTGCTTCCAGCTCAGAAGGGTGACTACACTTGAACGCGTGCCCTGGCGGCGCTGGGCTTGGATTTCTATCCAGATTTCTATCCAGGAGCGCGAAATGAGGAGCAAACATTCAAAACGTGACATGTCCACTTTACTCCTTTACGAGAAAACGCAAAAATGTTATGTCATCAAAATTATGCAGATGTTTTATTTATACTTAAATCTGAATTATGTAATAATGATAGCTAAATATATTATTAATATAAAATTTAAATATTCTATGAACTTACATTTAAAGAAAACAACATTTATGTCAACTGGTAAAAAAGGAAGCCTGAACATCAACGGAGAAGTGATATACATGGCAGGCGAAGTTAAATACTTATGAATTACAATAACAAATTCTGGATACTGTACAGAAAAACTAAAGAGAGAAATAATTTTAGAAAAAGAAGTGGAAAGAAAATTACACAAATTCATAAAATATGCAGGCATATCAAGTGATTGATTTCTAAAATTTTAGGTCCCGGAACGCGCTCAAAATGATTTATTAATTTAATAGAAATAATCTATATATTTAAAAAAATAAGGTATTCTGCCATGGCTTCGTTTAGAGCTTCTACTGAACCGATTGTAGTGATTTTTCCTTTAAATGAAAGAACATGGTCTCTAGATGTGTTATCAGATACTGTTAGTGTTGATTCACCAACATTTACGATGTAAATTAATTAATTAAATCATTCTTTAATAGTACGCTTATCAATAGTCAATTGTTTTCTTCCAAATCTGCTTCATGATGGCGCTGCTAGATGTTTTGTTTTGATTGTTGAGATTTATTTACAATTCGTCAAGTTTTGTTTCAGTGTAATAATTGCATTGTGGCGTTGATAGTTGGCATGTATTTGCTTTTGTGGTGTATTTTGTAGAGAACATTTGGACCGTCGGTTTTGCTCGGTTGTACTTAAGTAGTGAAGTTGTACACAGGTTATGTCGATCGTTGCCCACGCGCCCCAAAAGACGCAAACGTACATTAAGTGGACGCAGGGAAAGAGAAAGTCAGCGTAGAAGTCGTGTTAGTGAGGTCATTTCGTTCTCTGTTGGGTCGTTGTCTATGAAATGCCAGTTTTGTTCTGCTTTGCACTTCCCATGTGAGAGAAATTCTGCAAACGAGTTTACTTTGTATTGCTTAAATGGGAAAATAAGTTTACCTTCGAGCAATATGCCAGAAGAAATCAAAGTTGTTTATAAATGATGACACATCCAAAAACTTTAGAAATAATATTCGTCAGTATAATAGTGCTCTTTCTTTTGTGTCATTTGGTGCCGATGTTGCATTGTCACCTGGTCATGGGGCAAACATGTTCAAAATTTTGGAAACTCTACATCACAAAATATCTTCGTTATACCCTGAAGATCCAAACAACGCAACATATTGTGAACATTAGTCTGGGCACAGTATTTTACATTTATCTCAGATCTCACCGTCAAATTTTGACGGGTTCTCAC
>BLKR01017512.1:0-11116 GCA_011170035.1 Teleogryllus occipitalis
CGGGTAGACATAATTGGTGGCAGCGGTTATAAAGAAGCCCACGGGGAAGTACGTGCACCCACCAAATAGTATAATTGGTGGCAGCGGTTAAACGAATTCCACGGGGAATATCATTCACCAAATAGTATAATTGGTGGCAGCGGTTAAACGAATTCCACGGGGAATATCATTCACCAAATAGCATAATTGGTGGCAGCGGTTAAACGAATTCCACGGGGAATATCATTCACCAAATAGCATAATTGGTGGCAGCGGTTATAAAGAAGCCCACGGGGGAGTACGTGCACCCACCAAATAGTATAATTGGTGGCAGCGGTTAAACGAATTCCACGGGGAATATCACCCACCAAATAGTATAATTGGTGGCAGCGGTTAAACGAATTCCACGGGGAATATCATTCACCAAATAGTATAATTGGTGGATGCGGTTATAAGAATTCCACGGGGAAGTGTTGCTCAATTGTGATAATTAATAGCAGCAGTTAAAACATTCACGCCGGAACGGCACGGCATTGTTGCACCATACGCATAGTGGTGGCAGTATTACGAACAGTGGGTGGGCCAGTGCGTGGGTGTGTCGACGGGCAGACATAAGTACGACGCACGGGAGCAGAGAGGGTCCGCTCCGAGCCAGACGCCCACGTCTTCACGGCAACGCCGGAAGGAAGGAAGGAAGGAAGGACGGAGAAGGAAGGACGTCTCAAAGCCAACCGGCTTTGATAAAATCAAGAAGTCAGCAAGGATCTGGTGTAAGTATAGCTATCTGCATTGTAAGGTTCAGTTCAGGTTTCAGTTATGGCTTACTTACCGAGATTCGGGAAAGATTGTGTAGTGCACGTGGCACAGGAATTAGGACTCCAAATTACAGGTGGAGAAACTTTGGTAGTGCTAAAAAAATTGATAGAGGAGCATTCCGATTACGAGGAGAAATTTGTGAAAGGGATAGCTCAGGCATATAAGGATGAACGTGAACGAGAAAAGGCCGAACGCGAATTAGAGAAGGAACGCGCCTATAAGGATCAAAAAGCCGAACGCGAAGCAGAGAAGGAACGTGCATTTCAGTTAGAAAAACTGAGAATAGAACAGGGCCAACTGGCGGGTAGAGCTAGTCCGCAGTCCGAAGTAAATAGCAAAATGCACATTCGATTAAATCAAGTTATGAGCCGATTCAAAGGGGAGGACGACGACATAACAGCATTTTTAAGTGTTTTTGAGAGTCAGGCGGAACAATTAGAAATTCCAGAAGAAGAGTGGGTGGCAAATCTTATGGGACTGCTCCCACACCAAATCAATGCATCGCTAACTTTAGAAGGGCAAGGTAGTAGAACAGAATATGCCGATTTAAAGAATAGGTTATTAGAAATGTATCGATTCAATGCCGAGAAGTTTCGACAATTGTTCGCGAAACATGTAAAAGCCGCGAATACTACCTGGAACGTATACGCGAGAGAGCTGAAAAATTATTGCAAAGAATGGGTAGCAGGACTAAATATTCATACGTTCGAGGACTTAATGAATCTAATTGTAACCGATCAATTGAAGCGTCGTGTGCCTATTGATATTAAAGAGCACTTTATTGATGAGTGGGGGGAATTTAAGATGCCGTTAGAACTAGCTCGTAAACTAGACAACTATGAAAACAATAGGGCAGGCTGGAAACGGTCTTCGTTCAAGCCTTATAGGAAATCGGAAGCCGTAAGGGAACATGTTGCAAGCACGAGCAAGACGATGCCGATAGTACCGGAAATTCAGGGGAAATCGAGCGGTAAGAAAACCGATGTTAGGGCAGCATACGAGAAGCCAGACAAGCGGAAATGCTACGGGTGTGGTGCCACAGACCACATGGTCCGTGAATGCCCGCAGCGCCGCGTGGCCGAAAAAATGAATCATGTGGCAGACAAAACAGCTACGGAATTGTTTTCACCGTACGTGTTCTTTGGAAAAATTAATAAAATTCCCGGGAGATTTTTGCGCGACTGTGGTGCCAGTTTCGATCTTGTCCATGAGAAATTTATTAGCGACGAGAATTTAACGGGAGAAAGCGTGTGGATTTTGCAACCGCTTGATGCCTCACCACGAAATCTCCCGGTGGCAGAAGTCACTATTGAAGGGCCATTCGGGAAAGTAGTAACTAAAGCCGCAGTTGTGCCTCGGGAATGCGACAGCGGATATTACTTATTAAGTAATAGAACAGCTGCTCTGTTGGAAGAAGTAAAGGCAGGATTTATTGAGCCACAATTAGTTGCGGCCGTAACGACGCGGGCAAAAGCCGCTGAAACGTCGCGGGTGACTCAAGAGTCGGGGCCGGCTGACCGACACGCAGGCGAGTTTGACGCGGACGAGCAGGTAGAAAACCTTGAACAATTGAGGCAGGAGGGAGCCGTTAGTGAAAGGGACGCCAGTGCAAGTGTACTAACGCCCGAAGTGAATGAACTCATAAATGTTACCCAGACTGAGTTCGCAGCTTCACAACAAAGTGACCCGGAAATCAAAACATTATACGACGCGAATAAGCAACGTACCGAATATCTGAATTATGTAGCAGATCGCAGCTCAAACTTTGAAGTTGAGGAAGACGAGCTGGATAAGTACGCTATTAACCTTGATAGTGTCGACTTCGATGCGGAAGCTATGCTCGAAGGAACAGAAGTCGAAGACGAGTTCCGCGACAAACTGCTCAATTTAATTGTAAAGTACAAGCAGATATTTTCAGACAGACCAGGGTTGACGGATGTCGTCACCATGGATATTGAATTGACGGACGAGTCGAAAAAGATAAGAAGTGCGCCTTATCGAATGTCGCCGCGTCAATCAAAAATTTTGCAGGAAGAAATCGCGAAGATGTTACGGGATAATATAATCGAAATAGGCGACTCTGATTATGCTTCCCCTATGATTCTTGTAGAGGCGCCGGGACGAAAACCAAGACCGTGCGTAGATTATCGCAAGCTAAACCAAATTATAAAATCGGAATATTTTCCGTTGCCGAACATGGAGGAGAGGATAGAAGCAGTAGCGGCAGCTAAGATTATTACTACATTGGATTTAGCAAAATTTTATCATCAGATACTGCTCACTCCGAGAGCGCAAAGATATGCGGCTTTCTGTACAAGCTTTGGCACGTATAAGCCATTAAGATTGCCCTTCGGGCTAAAAAATGCACCTTTTCAGTGTAGTAGGATGATGGCAGCTTTATTAGCAGGATGTGCAGAATTTGCAGTCCCATACTTGGATGACATCGCCATTTATAGCGACACATGGCAAGAACACCTTAGACATTTAGAGCAGGTGTTTGTAATATTAGAGAAAGCGAAGTTGCATGTGCAGCCAAGCAAGTGTAAATACGCGCGTAAGAATGTGCAATACCTAGGCTACATGGTTGGTAGTGGCATGATGCGGCCGGTAGAGGCCAAAGTAAAAACTATTAAAGAGCACCCCGTACCTCAAACGAAAAAGCAAGTGCGTGCTTTTCTCGGATTAACGGGTTACTACAGGGAATTTATTCCCGATTATGCGGGTATATCAGCGCCATTAACGGACTTATTGCGAGGTCGCGAACGGCAAGGCAGGGTAACGTGGACGCCAGCATGCGAGATGGCATTCGAGCAACTGAGAAACGCTCTCTGTCACGAACCCGTCCTTCACGCGCCAGATTTTAATAAGGATTTTATAGTGCAGTGTGATGCGTCAAAAAGAGGTATTGGCATCATTTTGGCACAGTATAATGATAGAGGAGAAGAAAAACCGGTGTTATACTTAAGTCGTAAATTCACAGATTCGGAATTATTACGATGTACAACAGAACAGGAGTGCACAGCCATAATATGGGCATTGCAGAAACTAAAGTACTATTTGGATGGAAATGCAAAAATTAAAGTGGAAACAGACCACAACCCATTAGTATGGCTAAATAATTGTTCAAGTAAGAACCTGAGATTGATGCGTTGGTCATTAATGATCCAAGCATACAATTTAGAAATTATTCATAAAAGGGGTAAGGATCACGTAAATGCTGATGCCTTAAGCCGTATGTTTTACTGATACATGGAGCCTGAACTGAACTGGGAATGCGGAGGGCTACACTGAACCGAATCACTTGATTGCATTGTATAAAATCAAGACAAGAGAAGAATCACTGTATATATGTAACAAATTGTTGAAAGTGTATTGTTGTGTATTCTGTTTGTTTCATGTGTGTCTTATGTATGTGCAATTATGGGTACAAAGTGAAGCTCTGAAGACATTGTTGGTTCTGGGGGTATCAGGGAAAGTATCACATCATTTGATTGTGAATACTACGGAGGTAATTGCAGCAGACTGTATGTAATTTAAGATTGTAGAAAATTGTATATATTAGAATGAAAGGAGGTACGGGAAGTAGGTTAGTTATTTATATTAGCTAGATTTTGATAAAAAAAAATATGTTGTAAATATAGAGTAGGTTAGAGAGATCAATAGAGTGTGAGCCCAATGGCCAGGTAAATGGTATAATCATATCCAGATCCACAAATCTAGTTTCGGGACGAATTTTTTATTGTGGTTATATCCTGCATAAAAAATTCAAAATAGGGTATGGAGAAGTATGTAACGTATTGTAGGACTACAGTTAGCAACCGCCACAAAGGGCGGCGGCAGAGGATTAGACGCCAGGGGCCAGGCAGGATGTGACACGCCGAGGTATTCTGGGAAATCCAAAGAGCTAGGGAAAGGGATGCCCAAAGTATGGGACAGCGCATTTTTGCCGCGTGCCGCGTGTCAAATTCTTGGAATCCAGGGAAATGGATGTCCAAAAATGCCTGGCAAAGCGGTCAGTGTGGGCCGTGTGCAAAACCCAGTGACGTTTCAGGTCACGTGGGTGGGGCTATATAAGAGCGGACGCAGAGCGCGGGGGTGGGGTTTGTTGAGCTGAGAGGGAACCCTCGTGCGAACGCACAAAAACTTGCGCCCAGGGCGGTGCGGAGCCGAGCTAGGCTCGTGCGGCAAACCATGTGTTGGGACGCCGTTGTGGACTATATCCACGGGTGACAAGAGGTCGCCGGAGCTGTCTGCTGCGTGCGGGAGGCTCGCTGAGGAGTGGCGCGGGCCACGAGTCAGTTATTCATTTTTAAGGATCGCTCCTGCGATCAGGAAAGTAAAGATCTACCAGAGCTGTAACTTAAAGTAGTACTGGACATATTGTGAATAAACCTGTACATATTTATCATTGAAGCTCGTGTCTGTGATTATTGTGTATTCCCACGACGTCACACCAGTAATATTAGCAAATATCTCATACAAAAAGAAAGCCAAAAGTATTGGAACACGCAAACTCTCACTGTAGCGGTTTCCTGGAAGTCACCGCGGCCGCAGCAATCTGTGGATTGACCCATGGTGGAAATGGATTGACCATTTCAACCATGGATTGACCTTCGCCTTGGCAGTAGGGACTCGCCTCTTTTAGTTGTAACGGTTTTCGTATGAGTTTCCTTTCCGGTATTCGTCAGTCGGTGATTCAGAAGTGTACGATGCAGAAGTATTTGTTCATCAAATGGTTCCCCAAATTTGTTCACCAAATCAGTACGGGGCGCAAAGAAAAGGAAAAAAGTGAATAAGAGAGAAAAATAATAATTCGCTTGCGTAATGAATACAGATCTTCGAGAGAAATCGGAAAATTTGTGCAAAAATCACACGCTACAGTGCTTAATGTAATTGATAAGTACTTATTGTTAGTTCGGAAAACAGTGACGAACAAACGCAGGAGTGGGCAGTCACAGTTGCTGAACGAACGTGATACTTAAGAATTTTTTTCTAGACAAAGTTGATACAAAACTTAGAGCTCCAAAACTTGCATCTGGAATAGACATTTCTTCAAGTACAGTTGGCATAATACTACGAAACAGTGGGTACCATGGACGTAGGAATTCCTGGATCAATGACATTAACCGAAAACAAGCACTTAGAATTTACTAAAAAAATATTGAAACTGCAGTTCCCAATAAATGTGGAACCAAGTTATTTTTACTGATGAAAGTAAATGTAATATTTTTGGCGCGTGAATGTAATATTTAAGAGAAACTCCGAATTTCACGAAGAGAACCTCCAGCCCTGGTGAAATACAGAGGTGGTTCTCTACCAGGCGGGAGTGTACGAGTGCTTCTGGTGAGGGGAATCTTCACTTTATAAATGGTACAATGGTCCGTGCAATGTACATCAATATTGTGCAAAGTAAACTACACAAAAGTTGTGAAAAAATGGGCCGCAAAGACGATTTCATTTTTCAGAAGGACAATGATCCAAAGCACAGGGCTTGAAACGCAAGAATGTGAATCCTTTCTAATACACCACGATATCTGGAAACGCCACCACTATCTCCAGACATTAATCCTATTGAATATTTATGAGATATTTTGGAGAAAAAATAGAAACAGACAGATATTGTATAACAATTTCCTGAAGCGCACGCTCTAGGAGGAGGAATGGGAGAGTATCTTGACACCTATGACGGCAAAGCTCGTAGAATTAATACCGAGACGAACAGAAGCCATTATAAATGCGAAAGGACATCTCACCAAATATTAATTTGTTTACAGTTCCAATTTTATTTAATTTTTTACCACCGATCAAGTGGCTGTTCCAATACTTTTGGCTGCCATTTTTGGCGTACTAATGTTTGTAAACTTCGTTTTAAGGCGTCCGTTATGTCATGTTTTTCTTTGCTAATAACAATTACAAAATATTCACCGTTTTCGATGCGACCTAAAATATATTATTTGTATTTTATTTTACTCCTGAAATTTATTCATTTCACTGAAATTTCCGAGGTGTTCCAATACTTTTGACACTCATTGTATTCGAGGAGCAATTTTCAGTAATATTTCTCTTTTTCGTAATTCTTGTGATTTTAATTATCCATTCATGTAATGTCTTCATTCGTGAAATAGTCGCACTAAATATCACTCGCTACGCGCGAGTCGTGAATTTACCGCGGCTAGCACAGCACTTAATAGCACTGCTCTTATGACAAAAACACTCATTGAAATTTTTTGAGCATATATTCAATACATTTCTTACTGAAGATCACTACGTTAACAGCCATGTTTCGAGAATTTAATTTTATCACATCAGGCGTAAAGATTAAAAACAATATTTACAATAAACTGTATTATATATGTTAGAAGTTACGAGTACGCAGTATAAGAAAGTATCAATGGCTCACCTTCAAAATGTATATAATAGGAATCATAAACACTTCAAAAAGTGTCGGGTCGGAGTAAAATGTTTTATATCCACGTGTGTTGAAAGGTCAACGGGAGGTGGTGGCCTCCCGCCATCCAGTAATAATAAAGACCAACAAATTTTCTCTGTAGTACGTTATTTAAAACTTACTTTAATTTTCATAATATAAATTACAAACCTCATCTTTCGCATTTTCTTGGTTATATGTACCAAAAATACTTATTAGAATGTATCTTTTCACAAGCACATCTCAACTTCAAAGTTATTAAGTGATTCTTTGCAAAGGTACAGTTCTTAATTTTATCAAAATTTATAACAATATCAGAGATAAAAATAGTTAAAATAATGGAACAGTAAAACATTTATTTACATCACATTATATGAGATAATAATCTACATTGTTTTGATTCATATTCTTGGAAGTCATTATCTCAAAACTTAATTGGATAAATAAAGAAAATAAATACAATTTATAGAGTGAAACATTCCTTCTTATTTCATTATCCATATCCAGGTATAATATTCTTTTTAAAAAATAGAATGAATCCACTCCTACTTTCATTACCCTGCGCCTATTGTATTAACTTTGTGAGTCCCATTGTACCTTAGTAGCTATTTTGATAATAGGCTAAAATTTGACAGGTGTTGACAGCTGGAATGTCATTTTAATAATGATGCAATATTAAAGAAGTAATGGTCACTAGTTATATTTGGACAATTAACTAAATTCATGGTTTCAATATTTAGTCAATGGTAAAGTAAAATAATCTGTACGTCTGATTACTTGCTTACATTTATTTTGTAAAAAATTGTATTATGCGTATTATTGTTTATATTCTGTATGACTATTTACATAATTTAGAAATAAATATTGTGTTTATGAAATAACTTTTTATTTTGCACTCCCTGGACAACAATTCCATTCAGTGACTTAGGATTCAAAATCCTAATATTTTAGTCTTCTAAATTGCCTAGCGTATTTATTTTACATAAAAATAATGTATTTATTTGACGCCATTTTGAAAACTTCATTTTAAATTTCCCGGTTGTCATTACGCGCCACCTCCAATGGTGGAACGCCCTTCGACGCTACTGGGTCTAAGATGGCTGCTTCCCCCTCCATGAAAATTAGAAATTTGAATAAGAGCGTTGGGATTAACGTTGAGTGCCGTCTCTATTAGTATACTCTCTGGTGATTCCGTTAGCGACTCATCGGTATTAGCGCATAGGCGCGGTGCTTCGTCGCCTTGTGCTGGTGACACTCCCGAGAGCAGCCGCAGCCATGATGCAGCAGGCGAAACTAATGGCGGCGCTGATGCTGGTGAGGAATTCAATTTCTCTTTTCTCCGTGACACATACGCGTGAACCGTTTCCTTCAGAACATTACTTCATTCCGTGATTGACACGTGGGACTAGCAGAATACTGATGTGTCCCCAATTTTTATTCAAGGTGTGTAATAAGCATGCATTCTGGATACTGAATTTAAATGATGTTGTGTTCTCCAACTTTATCGCAATAAGATGAATCTTCGCTGACACAACTAATGATAATTTTATATTAAGGCTGTCGAAAAAAAAATTTCAATGGATTAACGAAAATAGTCATTAAAGTTCCAGTTTAGTTTCAATGCAACACTTTTTTTTAATTTGTTGCGCCTTCGTCATGACTCAACGCTTCTCATAACCCCCATTGGGGCCCTGAGCGCTTGGGAGATCCTCCGTTATTAAATTTTTTTTTAAAGCCAATGTCTTTGGGAGTAATCCTCCATTACGTAGTCCGTTGTGCATCAAAATAAAACAGATTTCTCTGCATTTTATAATCTATGTGTACTTTGGTATTTAAGTTGTATTATTTTCAGGTAAAAAGATAAATACTTTCTCTACGACCATTTAATAATGTGTGTTCCTGCTGTACGTTTAGTCGATGAAGTCGATTCGAGTTTGGAATCAAGAATTGCTTTCTCTTTGCAATTCGCGCTTTGAACCGCGGTAGACAGGTGAAATAATTCGAAGTTTCATACATAACCTACATATTGTTGTACTCATATTTCTCGTTACATTTCGCACTGATCAACAGAAAATGAATCTCGAAATCTGCGACAATTACAATGAAGTATTTGCCCCTTGCAATTCTGGAAATGGAGATTTCGACAACTCCAATTCCGGTCAGAAAAATCGAGAAAGTTTGAGGCATTTCAACATTTGTGGAGTGGAAAAGAGTAAATTATTTTACAGAGGTTTCTTGGCTTACTTTACAAAACGTTGTCGACAGTATAAACCCTCTGGTTTACGGAAGACATACTCAGTGTTAAGAAGACTTTTTTTTTTTTTTTTTTAATTTGTTGCGTCTCCACCTTGACGCAACGCGTCTCCAAGCCCCCTTAAGGGGCGTTGAGCGCTTTAGCACAGGGGAGTAATCCTCCATTAAAGTGCTACTTTTTTAATATTTGTCAAGTCTCGTCACGTCGCAGTCAGTCATTGCCGTTTATCCCTTCGGCCAGGGGCTCGACGACGTTAGGTCCCGGGGTTCCTGGCCGGTCACCCAACCACGAACCCGCGTGTCTCGAATGCGCTTAACCTTCGTGACTTCACGGAGCGTAGTAAACGCATTCGGCTAGCGCCGCCGGCTGCTGACTTACTGATGTAATTCTTACACTTCAAATGTTCTTATGTCTGCTTAATTTTTTAGAACAGAATTGGAAACTCAATGAAATAATGTTATTATGTTTGCTTAATTTGTATGCATTTAATTAATGTATTCACGAGTTTCATTAAAACATAAATATTTGCTCAAAATCTAATCTGGATATTTAACTGTCACAGAAAAAATAACTCGCGGACAATGGCTATTATTCACTTGCTCGTGTCGTAAACATCAACTCGTCAATAATAGCTATCATTGTACATCCACTGTACATCCAATACATCCACTGTACATCAGTCTACATACCACTATACAATATACTGCAGTTTTTACAGAGCCATTACAGAGCCATACAGAGATATACTCTTTGATAATAGCTATCATTGTACGCTCGTTGAAGCATGAGTCACGTAACTTTAGCACCTCCTGCAGTTTTTCAACGGTTGAAGTTATTGCAATGCAGTTTTACAGAAATGCATGAGGTAATGAGGCTAATTAATACACGTCTTCATTTATATTTTATCATTTGAATTTTTCGAGATATTGAGGTAAATCAGTATTTTTCAAACGAACTATAGTGTGTGTATATATATATATATATATATATATATATATATATATATATATATATATATATAATGTGGGAATCAGATTATTCGGGATTGTCCTATTTGGTTTTTAAAGTCAAGAAATATATGACAACATAAAACTCATTACAACACACGGATCTGCTCAACAATCAGCACCGTTCTACGCCTCCTGTTTTCACACACTGCCTGTCCCGCGTGTCTTCTAGCCACTCGTTCATCTCTTCCGCTTCGACTACCGCGCTCTCTACTTCCTCTTGTGGGAAGCCCAAAAAGTCATGATCAGATTCCCACACTCGGCCATCCTGGATATCATCCGCCTCGGATGATGTGTAGTCGCTGGTCCATGGTTTCATGAATTCGGCACAAGTAGTAGTACGGTTAGGTCCATCATGAATACCTTCTCGGATGACATCATAACTATCGTTTTGCTTGACCTTCACAATTTGATAAGGACCGAGAAACTTCTTCTTGACCTTGAGGCTTGGTCCGAACTGCGTCCTCTTGATGGCGACTATATCCCCCAACTGATAAGGACGTGCCGGTATTCTTCGCTTGTTAAAATTCCGTCGATTCTCTTCCTGAACCTTCAGCAACTGTAATTTGGCATCCTTTCGAAACTGGTCTCGCTGGGCTTCAAAATCGTTAACTATTTCTTCGCTGATGAGAT
>BLKR01017513.1:0-11101 GCA_011170035.1 Teleogryllus occipitalis
TAAAATAACATTCCAAAACGAAAATCTTCTTACAATTTATGGACTTTACGTACACAGTACAGTTCTGCACATAAAATATAATAAGGATGCAATAGAGAATAAAGATATACACAATTGCAACACCCGCAATCACATGAACAAACATGTAATGGCCACAGAACTGAAAAAAACTAGTAGAAATCCATACAATGCAGGAATAAAACTGTACAACAAGATACCAAGCGCAATAAAACAGTTGACAGGTAACAAATTCAAAAAATATCTTAAAGAATACCTAATCAAAAAAGTTCTGTATTCCTTGGAAGAATTATAAAACAGTAAGTTTTCTATGTTGATATCTAATTGATGTTGTATAGAAAATAATGAAAATAGATTGTAATTGTAATTTGACATTAACGGGGTATTTTTAAAATGTTATTAAAAGTGTAATTATTTGTTTATGTATTAACTTTGTAAATTGTAATATATGTATTAACTTTGTTAATTAATATTATTAACTTTGTAAATGTTAGAAAATGCTATTGTAACTATTAAATTAATGCATTTTATAACTTAAAGATTTATAGATTATATGTTTTGTATTATATCTAATTAATTAGTATGTAAGTAATAATATAAAGTCTGTTACTGTTATACACAATATTAATTTGTGCAACTTTGAATATGGTTCCAAATTGTAATGACAATCAAATGACCAGGAAATAAAATTGAAAATTGAAATGTTTTGTTAGAGTTGAGACAATACTCATACAATCTATATTAATGTGGGCTTCCACCAATTTGGAGTTTCTCCATTATGCCCAACACACTGAAAGTGTACAACATGAGTTTTTGAAATATGCCACATTTGCATTCAAAACACATGGAGGTGAACCAGCACTAGATCATTACTACCATGAAATTACTAAACCGACATATCTAAGTACATTAGAATAATATAGAATTTATGATGTTTATATGTTGTATAATTAACAATTAATTATATTTTGGAATAATATTAATTGTAAAGAACTAAGCACAATATTTGATTTTTTCTTTCCCAGCTATACTTTGTGTGGTAATCGTACAATTTGAATTCGTACAGGACGTCATAAACATTCTATTCACCAATTCCTAGGCTTCCTAGATTATACAAACTTGTGCCCTCTAGAAATGTTTATCTATATTTAAAAAACAACTGTGTTCAAATATAACTCATAAAAAAACTAGTATAAATTAATGAAACTCTTTAATTCAAATTTTAATCTATTCATGTATGTCAGCAAACAAATTATGAAAAGCTTCATTTATGACTCAGTAGCAAATCCTCTAAAAAATTTTCTTCTGGCCTGTAGCCTGTGATGACAGTACATCTCCTCTCCCTTGCCGTTGCTCAGCAATCATGTAATGGTAATTATTAGACACATAAATTTAATAGCTTTAGTTCTTGTTGGTGCACAATAAGTGTGTTCTAAAGTTTTTAGGTAACCTTCCTATTGCAAATACACAATGTAAATTGCATGACTGTAATACAAAATATGATATTCTACATCAACTTACATGTCATACACAGATATTTCCAGTTTTTGAAACTTTTAACCTTTGGCCAATAACAAATTAAAAGAAATAAAATAAAGCTGATGGACAAGTTCTACTCAGCATGAACTAAATTCAAAAGAACTCTAGAAAAGTTGCTGGAAATCTAAACCTATTATTTCTTCTTCAGTTTGAACATCTGAGCACATGAAAAAGTGATACCTCACCAATGGTCATTTTGGAGTTTTAAACAAAATAAAGGTATGTATTTTATGGCCAAAAGACAAAGCATTTGAGTCTTTGAGAATTTGGAGGCTTCTGAACTATTGTTCCTCTCTCTCACATATCACCCAATTTTAAACATTTTTGACGTTAAATTAAAAAAAAATCAGTCTTTATGAAACATAGTAAAAATTGACAGTATTCTAAACACATTTCTTCACTTAACTCAAAAATGATGATTTTTGAGATGCATCACTTTTCTTGTGCATCAACAATATAATTACACTACTACATTATGTACCTCATTACTTAACACTTGTGAATTATCCTCAAAACCAGCAGCTTCTATATCATCATATGATACTGTCACACTTAAAAGTGGCACCAACTGAGGAATGTACAAGTGCAGCATAAACTATTATGATGTTAAGCCTTGTTTCCTTTAGATTGTCAGCCTTCAATAAATGCATGCAGTGAAGATGCTTGATACCATGGAGCATAGTGAATATGGCCCAGGTCAAGCACAAATCAATCTGGTACAGTCTTGCTTCTATATTTACAGACTGCCAATGAATTAGTGTAAGTAAACACTTATCACAAAAATGTCATAACAAAAGAGCTGGAACTTCATTTAATTTCCTTTCTTCTTTGAATACAGACAAACATTTATGTTCTCTGCTTACCACCGGAACACTTGATACATGACTCCAGTACCTGATGAATGGTGAAGTATAAATGAATAATTACGGTAAATACTCATCCAATAGGAACTCCAGTTCAAGTACTGCAAAAGAACATTTTTTGTTATTTGGTAAAATCTTTCAGGATACAAATCTTTGAAACAAAAGAAAACTTACCTATACACTTTCCAATGAAAGTTTCTCATGCAACAAAAGTTAATTTGTAGTGACACCACTGATTCGGTCCAGAAGGATACACAAAAGGCCCCCTTTAACACTGAAAACACAGTATTTACACGAAATTTACACTTTGCATGTTACAAACACTTATAAAACTTTTGCTTTTTTTCTCCAATCTTCTTTTTCCTAATTGCATGAAATTTTCTGATGCTTTACATTCTAAAAGTTTCCTTGTTAATTAAATGAATCTCTGACTCATCCTTTCATTGACATCCATGTCTTTACCTAAGCACTTTAAATAAGTACTTCATATGCAATGGCAGCAAGAAAGTCCAAAAGTGTTGTTAAATGTTGAAAGGTAGTAGGCAAAACTTTTCAAAGGGCTGCAAAAAGAACAAAATATCAATTTTACAATAACAAAGTACTACGATGTCCACACAACGTATTATTTAAGATAACATTTTGGATACCAAGAAGAGATATCAAATATATTGGCAATATTCAAAAAGGTTGATATGATAATGTAGAAGAAACAAAAAATAGTTCCAATCTAAAAAATTCTGTACAACTTCTTTCCAAATTAAAATCAATATTCCTTCCTTCACTGACATATCAGAATGTCTTAATAACAACACCAAGCATACCTTTCATTAATTTACTTATTATTAATATACACTAAATAATTCTGATGCAAATGTAATTGTTTTGTTAATGCGTTTTAAATGTTTTTGTCTTCAAAATGGACTAGTAGGTAAGTACAATCCACAGAACTCTGAGAAAACACTTCAATATCATGACAAAATCCACGGAAGCATATCACACTTTCCTTATCATGAACTTATTTTTCCGTATCTCTCATGACAATCATTTAAAAAGTATTTTACAGTTCACGTTCGCAATTAGAATTGCCGGCTACTAATCGTACGGTGAAAACTCGCGTGTCACCAGAAGAAAATGATTGCATTAGCAACATTATTCACGACAATCCTCTGGCAAGATTCTCCACTCGTGCATTATGATTAGAACATGATCCATCACGCCCAAACAATTCGTAAATGCCTTAGTGAAGCAGTTTTATGGAAATATAATACTGTAATGACTATGAGTATATTACACACATTTCTGGGTTTAGTATAGCAGAATGTGCCGTTTTCGTACCGTACCTGATATCTGCGTAACCCAACGCACCGCTGTTTTCGAAGGCGAACATTAATTACCGGTAGCGCACTTGCATTGCAAAACTTGCACGTGTTTCATGACAATGATGTCTCATTATCTTCCGTTCCCGCCAGTTCCGGCAAACATCTGTTATAAACACTCTCTGGTTATAAACAGTATACTCTCTGGTTATAAATCTCGCGACTAGCGTTAGCCTTGGCTCAGTGCTGCGCTCCAACGAGTGGCAATATTACTACACACGTCAGACAACGAGACGTTAGGGACTATGACGAATATCACTCTATTTATTTAATTTTATTTTATTTATTTATTTATTTATTAAAAAACCGTAAAGACTGTGTGTGACGTGCTAGGGCAGACCAATTAGGAGCGTTAAATATGCTGTAGAGCTTTCTTTAACGTACCGTCCTTTTGGAGTAGTTATTTACAAATAATTTTAAGATTCTGTAGGAAATTCAGGGAAATTCCATGGTATTGACCAATGATAAAAATTTAATACAATAAAATAATGTGACAATTTTATTGCAATTAAATTAAGAACTATACATTTTTTACCTTAAGAAAACAATTATCACTCCACAAAATTCTAACATCTCAATAAAATTTGACACACATTCGATTCGAATAAAATTATTCATTAAATAAGTTATAATTATCGTTTTGTTAGTATTAATATATGGACAACAATGAAACAACAATGAAATCTTAATTTCAAATAAGAAAATGTCCTCAACACTGAGAAAAAAATAATGAAATCATGAAATTGCAATAAAAATAGTTGGACCTCCTTATATCGAAACATATAGCGAAATTCTCTAAAAATCGAATTATGTATTTTCTGTCCTTTGAAAATTTTATTTAAAAACATTTATATATCGAAAATTGTTTCTACATATCCAACTCATTTTCTGACTTAACTATTTGTTTCTATGGAATGTAAATGAACAGTGCATACTATAAATTATGTTCAACAATTCGGCTGGGTTTTCGATTGAAAGAAAATGTTCCACATGAAATGTTTCAGTGGGTTACCAAGTATGAACAGTATTTTGAGCGGAGTCAACGCCTCCTGCTTGTCAATGCCTCTTGCCTTATGCCATTGACGGAGTGCATCATACTGCAACAAGAG
Source organism: Teleogryllus occipitalis (assembly GCA_011170035.1). NCBI lineage: Eukaryota > Metazoa > Arthropoda > Insecta > Orthoptera > Gryllidae > Teleogryllus > Teleogryllus occipitalis. The sequence continues at coordinate 4,906 of BLKR01017513.1, forward strand.
AATTTTCTTTTGAAATTTCAATTCAATGATTTGGTGATGTACGTATACAATACTAATTTCATGTTACTATTCATAAAGTTGTGTCACGAATGATTAAAACATTTGTTAATTATTTGTTGGATTTTCTATTTTACGCAATTTTTCTAAAGTTATTTAAAAGTATTTGCACAAATTTTCACGATTAATTCTATATTTCGAAGTTTATATACATCGAATATTATCGAAGAACCGTCAGATTTGATATATGGAGGTCCGAGTGTAGTTTGATCAATATAACCTGTGTGAGAAACAATATTTTGCGTCTACTCTAGTATTTATCCCTAAGGATGAACACGGCTAAGATTTCAATTATGGTTTCATTACTGTCACATGAACATTTAAAAAAATCACTAATTTAAATAGTTTAACCAGTGACACAACCAAAGTGGGAGGCGAGCTCATTGGTCTTCAGTCCCCCCCCCCCCAAACACACACACACCAAAACCAAAGAAATATATTCACAACATGTTTAAATATATTTACAGATTTTTACTAGTTTTCTATAGAAATGATTGTCGCTCAATATTTCAATTGAATATATCATTAAACGACAAATTTTAAAAATGTAATTCAGTATTAATTAAATCTTTTATAAGAAAACAAGTTAGATAAGCACTGTTGCGACAGCCATAGCTCCTCTTCCCACCCTGAAATCCCTACTTGCGTCATTGATTTTAACTATGGAACAATTTTCTTCAGTGATCAACTTTAACTAATCTTTCTTGGTAGACCCCCAAAATGTACACAAATAATATCTGAAGTAATTTACTATGCAGTGGTGGCTGGTGCCCCAAAATATTGGAGGTTGTACTTCCATCGAATGACGTAATTGTAATTTCCAAAATTCAAAATATAAATATATTAAAAAAATGTAAGCAACTCAAGTAAATTAATTAAAAGTTAAATAAAAATGTGTATTGAAACATTACTTACATAATTTTATGCGTAATTATTGTCCGTGTCAGGTATATAAACCTTCCGCGGACGTGGTTCAGGCTTTGATTTCCACTGAGCACTTATGTTCGACTCCAGCACATGTAACAAGCACTATTGCTTCGTCATGTTTCACACAAAAAAGTTATTTTATTTCAAAAATTTCACTACCCTGGTATCTTTTTTAATAACGATCCTTCCACACACACTCGTATTCCCTCCAGCGCTCTCCGACTGTAATCACATTGTAACTGCAGGCTGCTGCAGGCGGAAATATGCATTCACCGTGAGAGACAGCAAGGAACTTTCTTCCTGAACGGCCAATTTTACATTAAGAATTCATCAGGTGTACATTTTGAATCAATAAATCTAATATCAAATGAAAAAAAAAATCTAATCAGCGGCGACGATGTAACGGTTAGCGTGTCGGGCTATTATACCCAAGTTCGCGGGTTCAAACCCGATCATACCGTGGATTTTTAAAGGATTTTGTACTCCTTCCTTCGGAGGGGGAGTAAAACCGGCTGTCCCATGTTAGTAGATTTACTGCATGTAAAAGATCCTCAAGCCTAAATTCAAATCGCCTGTTTCGTCGCCCAAGTAATACCTTCTTTCTCCCCTAGTAGGTAAAAGAAGCGTAACGAAAGTTGTGTGGTCAGACGGAAGAGCCTCATGGCCTGAGTCTCGCCACGTAAAATAAAGCATTCATAAACATAAAAAATAATGCATTAAATACCGCCAATAATTGACCGAACTTGTGTACTTCCAATAGCATGCGAAGTACATAAAATTAAGCAGCAGCTAGTCAGGCGAAAGTAGAACATTGGTATTGCCCTCACACTCCCTCTATCGCCGCGCAGCGCTCACCATTTGGTTGCGTCACCAAAGGCCGCATTTGCACCGTCCTTCAGACTATCAACAACAAAATTTAATCAGACTCGATGGCGCCGGATTTTTGAAAAAAATTGAAAATGTCTCAGGGGCTACATGTAAAGTACTCCCAAAATTAAAATATCGATTTCAAATTCAGAGGGCCACGACATCAGTATCATCAAAATATTTTTTAATATTAAAGCAGCTAATAAATGAATATTTTTTAGGTAAATATGGAATAAGCGATGTGTCTATCCTCATTGAACAATTTTCTACCTCTAAAACGCATTTTAAATTTTGGCATTTGAAGTGTTTCTGAAATAAACGATTCAATTGAGGAATATCAATTTTGCAGTTTAACCGCTTGTTGCTCAACAGTTTAGCCGCTAGCGTTGTTCACAGACAGACAGGCGTTTTGTCGTCAATCGATTTTTCAGGATGAAGGACCCACAAAATAGAGATTCTGACTACACCACGTGTTAAAGGATATTTTTTCTAAATTTGGATTTATCCACTTTTGCGTTGCCAGGGCCGTGTAAAAAGAGTTTTTCGGCCGAAAATTCGCAGTTTTTTCGCGAAGCATTACATACCTTTCTCTTCTTCAGAAGTTCCTTCTTAAGCGCGAGAAAATAAAGAAAAATGCGCGGAAAGTAAAAAAGAAAAGAAAAAATAATGGGGAGGGGGTCGCAAACCTCATGTAATTATTTAGGGGGTGAAAGCGCGCGTTATGGTGGTGTTACAGGAGGGGAGGGGGTATTCAAAATACTGTAGCGTCGCCTGGTCCGGCGCCGGTGCGTCGGGCCGCTTCGGGGAAACCCGCGTTAAGCCGGATGGGGGTGGAGGGTGGCGGCGTCACGCCGCGACGGTTGGAAAAGCCCTTAGGAATCCCGGCTGGAATTTCCTTCAAAAGGACGCGCGTGGATGCGAGTTTAAGAGATGTCGGTTGCAGCTCTGGAAAGGCTGGCCAGCGAGCCGTATGACGCCCGCTGCTTGTAGGGTGGGGGCGAGCCGGCGGATATTTAAGGCCGCGCCGACAGGAGCCTCGCGGGATACGCTGGGTGTCGAAAGACGAGAGGTATCTCCAGTGCTATCATTGCACGTGATCTTCGGGTCGAAGATCGGTTTGGCGACAAGCCATGTAACTGGTATAGTTACGGGACTCTATGTCCGACAGCTTCCCACCTCGCGTTGCTTTTTGCTGTTTCCGAAGCAGTGGTTCTGGGCGAAGACCTAGGGACGGTCGCGGGGTTTCGCGGCTAAGAGAACTGAAAGGTTGCCAAGGGGTTAGATTTTTGTATTATAATTTTTGTACATTAATTGTAAAAATTCTGTAAATATATTGTATATATCAATCAGAACAGTCGTCTGTGGTTTTCATGCTAGTACGTCACAATACCCCAAATTGACGTTACGTAATTTATGGACGACCCTTCAAGCTAAAATCAACAATACAAATTCGACAATTAAAAATGTATTTCATCATGCAATTAAATGCAATGCAATTAATTATGCAATGCAAGTATTAATTTCAATGCAATTAAAAATGCATTGCATAACCCTGCCAAAATTGAGAAGGAATTCTCAGAATTTCAATCTGCCGAGTTGCGGAGCGGCATATTCCAATCTGTTATCTCCTTAAATATTAGCAAATGAAACGCGGGAAATTCGAATTTTCAAATCCGAAAAAAAGTATGTTAAACTAATATTTTTTTTTAGAACATGTCATTTAACAAAATCAATCTCTAACAATATTGTACTTTTGCAAGTTATGTTTGGTTTGTTTGGAAGTTTTGAAAATACAGAGAGTTCTCCGAAAATGGGACCAGTCCCACTTTCTTTGTCGATTTTTCTTACATACGAGGCGAAAAATTAAAGAAAAAAAATTGGTGCTTTTTAAAAAAAAATTATTTAACTGTTTTAAAATTGCCTGTTGACCACAAAATGTTGTAAAAACCACTTATAGTTTCGAAAAAATGATATCAAGATCTTTTTTTAAGAACAGATATCGTTACGAAAGCAATTTTATCTTCAACGTCGAAAAAACTTTTACAACTTTCAACAAAGCAGGGAGTGGTAAAATGCGACCTACGTCATTTCTGCACGTTTTATGCAGGAACAAACTAAAGAAAATATTAGGAACGATTTTTGAAAAAAATTAAAAAATTTTTGAGTTTTGTATATCACCCTTAAAATTCAAGATATCCGTTTCAAATTCGAGACGATATCAGTCAGATCGATCGGGGAATATCAGTTTTGGTGAAAATCCTGCTTACGGTTTAGCCGCTAGCGTTGTTCACTGACAGGCAAGACGTTTTGCCGTCAATCAAGTTTTCGGTATCAATGACCCACCATGAGGATTCTGACTGCACAACGTGTTGGTTTACTACATATAGGAAAAAGATTTATCCACTATTTCGTTATAAGGGCCCAGCAATAAGAGATTTACTGTCGAAGAACGGCCGTCTTTTCCCGGCACTACTTCACATTGCGCATGCAGTAAGCGAGAAAGTATTGAGAGGTGCTACAGAATGGCACAGACTTTCTCGTAGCGAATTTCCTTGGTATGGACTGGCTTTAAGGTCTTGCTCCATTCCTAGGCCAGCTGCCATCTATCGTCGCCCAAAGAACTTTTTTTTTATTTTACATTTTCGCACCTTTTCGCTTTCTTAATAGTAGAACCGAAATATTACTTCAAGAATATTAAAGAAGTGTAAAACCTCGTCATAAATAGACATTATCACCAAAAAAAATTGAAGCCGTTTTTAAAAAAAATGGCGATTAAGCATGCGAAATTTGAAGCTATTTTCAAAGGAATGTATTGAGTTCACGATGACTTTATTTCAAGTCACTTGAAGCACTTCCACTCATAAATGCAATAATGTATTCAAATCGATGGAAAACTGCATATTAACGGCTTGAGAGATATTTAAAAAAATAAATTTGTGTAATTTTTGAAAAAACAAAATGATACACCAACATAAGATTAACGTCATATTAAACAGTACAATAAACACTATCCATAAAATGGCAATTAAGCTTTTCTGAAAATGCGGAATTTTGAGCTCATTTTCACAGAAAAATGTGTTTTTCAGGAACTTTATTTGACATTATTTAAATCACATGTACACATAATTATAATAATGTGAAAAAATCGCCTTTAATGTTAGAGGCGTGAGAGACAAGTCAGAAAAATATCATTTTTGTAATTTTTGAAAAAACAAAAGATTAGAGCTATATGACGTTTACGTCATAGTATAGGGTTTGTTTGGCACTAACCGAACCAGGATTTTAAAGAAATAATTTGTAGCCGTTTTCGAGAAAATCGTGTGTTTGTACTTTTTAGAATTGCAAATATTGCATGCACTATTGCACGAAAATTAGTAACATTTACAAAAACATCTACATTACTTTAATGAAAGAACTATTTGTAGACAACAAATTTCATTTTAAGGATAAAGTCTCTGTCTTCAATATTGTAGTTGTAAGAACTTGTCGAAAAAAAAATTCATACTTTTACAATTTCCGAAAATTCAGAGTTAATCTTGAAAATAGGACCAATGCCACCATTAGAAGTGTATTTCACTCTATTCTCACATGAAATGTAAAGAAAAAAATTGGAGTCATTTTTGATTGATTTCTTGATTTTTTCGTGTTTCCGGGCCGTCAACTGCTTTGGTCATTAGGTCCGTCAGTGAAATGCATGTTTTTCCTCGGGAGATGGCAGTGATCTTCTCCCGCTGGATGGCGAGATCCGGCGCCGACCTACCGTTAGCTAGTGGGGTTTCCCCACAACCAGGACTCTCCCACCAACGGGGCACCGCCCCAGCCGAGACAAGCTCTAAGTTCCCGACCGGTCTTCTGGAATATGTGGTAGTGTAGTGCATGTTAGTGTGTGTGTAAGGGGAGAGGATAGGACAAGGAAGAGAAAGGAAAGATCGTGCACGGTCCGTGAACCGTTTGTTAGGGTACTCCTCCGGCATTCGTCTGGTGTTGATCGGAGAAACCACGGAAAACTACCGATCAGAGCAGCCGGCCGCTAGAATTGTCCTCCAGACAGCGACTGAATTCGACCTAGCTGAAAAGCTTAGTGTCGAAAATCCTGCCGCGGTTAGGACTCGAACCTAGGACCTCCCGGCCAGTCATTTTTGAGGAAATTTTTAAAATGTCCCTAGGGCTTCATATAAAGTCACCCCAAAAATTAATGAATGTTTTTCAAAATTACAGAGCTTCGGCTCACGCAAAAACAACAGTTGTTTGTTCAATTTGGAAAAAATCCTATGCATGGTTTAGGCGCTAGGTTTGTTCACATACACCAGACAGACGGACAGAGGAACGTTTTGCTTTCAATTGG
>BLKR01017514.1:0-11096 GCA_011170035.1 Teleogryllus occipitalis
TAAAGTTAATGTTACTTTCCTTGTGGTGCTCAGTATAGTCTCTAATTGTATAGAAACAGTCATGCCGCAGAAACGATTTCACTTGGGATTTTCACTTTTCTATCGAATTTAATCTTTTAATGTCATCTGGCAAAGTGTTGTAAAATAATATACATGTATTGTATGTGAATTTTTTGTAATGAGCTGTTGATACTGTCACCTGATGAATATGATTTCTACGTCGAGTGTTATAGTAATAGACTTCGGCATTTTCTGAAAATATATTCCCGCCCTTAAGCAAGTCATTTTTTACAAAACCACTGATTCGTAAATAAAAAGACACGGTAATGGTAGAATTCCTAGATTAATGAAGAGAGGCTTACATGAATCACGTGGGTGGGATTTGGTTATTATTCGTACAATTCGTTTTTGTAATCTAAAAGTCTGGGAGTTATAAGATGTATTTCCCCAGAATATTATGCCAGATCTCAGGCGGGAATGAACATTCGCGAAATATACACAACGAGCAGTATGAAGGCTGACTGAATTTGCAAGAATTCTGAACGCGTAGCATAATGAACTTAATTTTGTGTTCAGTTCATTTAAATGGACGTTCCATTTAAGGTTTGACTGAATTGAGAGACCTAAAAATTTTGTTGCATTAACATGAGTCAATGGTACACTGTTCATTTTCAATGGAGTACAGAATTGTTTATTTGAAATGGAAAACTGCATTAAAACCGTTTTCTTTTCGTTTACTATTAATTTGTTATTTCGGAACCAATTTGAAACATCTGATATTGTACTATTTACGGTTTCTTTATTGCAAAGGATGTTCGTATCATCCGCAAAGAGAACCGTTCTTCCGTTTCGAATCGTCGAGGGCATATCGTTTACGCAAAGTAGGAACAGAATAGGGCCTAAAATCGATCCTTGAGGAACTCCACATGCAACGGGCAAAGAGTCGGAAAGGTGCGTACGTAATGTTCCATCATTCCAGTAAGGTATTTCAACTTTCTGAGATCGTTGTTTAAGGTACGAACATAACCAATCTAGAGCAATACCACGGATTCCATATGAAGGTAATTTGGAAAGTAAAATGCCATGATCAATGATGTCAAAAGCTTTTGAGAGATCTAAAAATAATCCAATAGGTGCCTCGTTTTGATCTAATGGTGAGGCGACATCTTTAAGAAAAGAAAATATAGCTGTTTCCGTTGATTTTGATTTTCTAAATCCATGTTGGCAATCTGAAAGCGCGTCGTGTTTAGTGAGAAAGGTTTCCATTCGTACGTAAAAAGTCTCTCTAATATTTTTGAAAAAACTGATAGAAGAGAGATGGGCCGATAATTTTGAATTTCATTTTTGTTGCCTTTTTTGAAGAGCGGCTTAATTTTAGCTGTTTTGAAAAATCTGGAAACGTTCCAGTGCATAAAGATGCATTAAATATGTGAGTTAACGGGTGTATAATGGCATACGCACAAGTCTTTAACAAAGAATCTAGGAATTCATCTAAACCGGACGAATATTTATTTTTTAGTTTACCGATTATTTTGAGAATTTCATAGGAAGAAGTTTCGGAAACGAACATTGTGTCTAAAATTTTGGGTGCACTGTCTGTTTTTGAATTTTGTGCCTGAAGACCCTTAGTGATGTATAGCGTCATAAATGTAATGACCGAAGAAATGACTGCAGTCAGTTCATCGGCCCTTGTACACACGACTGCAGGTAAACATTGCTGTCGATGTGGGACACAGCTTTGTACATAATTTATGATCGTATTTTTCTTGTTTTTCAATTTAATCTACGTCTGATTTTTTCGTAAATTTACAATGAGAACACGAGTAACGGCAACAATAACAAAATTTTAACTTTTTATAATCTAACGTTCTATTCTATACATTCCAACATACAATTCACTGTGGAAAAAGAAAATGAGAATAGAACTCTTAACTTTCTAGACTTGTCCATCACTTTACTGAATGACAGATATGTTTTCGACGTATACAGGAAACCGACACACGCCGACACTGTCATTCATAAAACATCACAACATCCACCCTCACATAAGCACGCAGCATTCCTCAGTATGGTTCATAGATCATTTTCAATTCCTCTCTTCCCTCAGAACATCAGTAAAGAAATCCATAACATAAAACAAATAGCTATCAACAATGGTTGTAGTAGTTCTTAATTGACAATCTTATCAAAAAGAAAACTCTCTCCCTTAACACAAACAACTTAACATCTCTCACTTCTACATACACAAGACAGAAGCACAGCAGATATACCATTCCCTTCCTTGGAACACTGTCACTAAACATTGCCAAAAACTCAGACATTTTGACATACACGTCACATACAGCACACCAAACAATCTCCAGAACATATTTTCCCACAACAAAGATCCTATCCCCAAGACTCTATCATGTGGAGTATACTCCATTTCCTGTGACAGTTACAATGGGCAATACATTGGCCAGGCCGGAAGATCCTTTAAACAAAGGATCAAAGAACACATACATGCTCTTACACACGAAACAACACAATCACACTTTGCCAGCCATCTCTTAGAACAAAAACACTCTTTTAATCCAAACAGTGACGTCAAAATTTTGAAGATGAAAACAGATACACTCACAGACTTAAATTAGAAGCCATTCACATCAATGTTGCGGCTGTGTGAGAAGTTTGAGGAGCGCGCCTAAAGCGGCGCGAGACGGCGCAGGCGGGAAGCGGTCGGCCATCAGACGGCAAAGACGTCCGGCCAATAAGAGGCAAGCAGCTAGCCGGCTGCTTTATATGGGGCCGCTGCCAGAGGCTGAGAAGACGGAGCGGAGACAGTGCAGTGGAGTGACAGTGGTTTTTGGAGAGTGCGCGTTGGACGAAGTTATTTTGTGACCAGGCAATATTTTCTCGATAGCTCTACTGGATTGTGGTTGTGACCCAGCGCGGTTTGGTACATCTCCTAGTTTTTGGCAATTTTGGCTTGTGTATGGTAAACTCTTTTGGATACTGACCACTCTTGTATTTTTCCTTTTTTTGTGAATAAACTTGTTGTAGGAAAGTGAGCGTGTTTTCCTGAACATAACAATCAACAATTTATTAAACAATTCCCAATATACTATTTTCAATGAACAAATTCCTTCCCTCTCACCCCTCTTGAAACTCGCCGCTTCCCAAGCACATTAACCCATCTACGCACCTCTTTTCCGCTACCTGGCTGGGCCTTCACCTAATGGCCATTTTCCAGAAAAACCCTGCTGTCTCTCCCCTCTTCATTGAGAGCTGTCTTTTAAATAGCGGGCAATGCCCTTCATCCTCGCTGTCTTGTTTGGACCGATGTCCCCAGCCGCCTCAGAATAGGTATGTCAGTTTGCTTATGCCAATTTATTTAAATTTAAACTTATTTATTCACTAATATATTTGTCTACATTATTTGTATTTCATTTAATTTTCTTCACTTAAGAATAGTACATCTTTTATTAGTACTCTCTATTCAAAATGATGTTTATATACATTCCAAATTTTCTATATCACTTAAATTCTAATTTCATTTATAATAATATCCTATATTTGATTATCATATTATTATTATTATTATTATTATTATTATTATTATTATTATTATTATTATTATTATTATTATTTGTAACACTGAAGATGGCCGCAATGCGGCCGAAAAAGCTTTATGCTAAAATAAATATATACGACAAAACGTCTCAAATTCATTTACAATCTGATGTTCTGGAGGCATTGTAGTGAAAATCTTCAACCTTTGATTTCCTTTGGTTGCATTTGAAGTGTTTTAAAATGCTGGCTTGTTCTTACAGCCTTTAGACATCTCTTGACAGAAAATCTAATTTTGTACTCAAATTACTATTCAAATACTAACATACGATGTATTCCTGTTTTTATGATCCATCCATTGCTGGCGAGGAAAATTATATAGTTTCATTTAAAAACTCAAAGGTGATTAAATTTCCAGAAAACTAAGGAAAATACAGACGATTTTTCTACGGCATATTACTTTCTCCATGATTCCGCATAGTTGAACGAAAACTGCACTTCGATATCGTTTAGAAGTTATGGGTGTGGCCCATAGTCGGTGAGACACCTGTATTTTCACAAATACACTTCTGCTCATCAAAATTTTTTGGAATTTGAAATTGGAAAGGAAATTCACGCCTTTCAGCATGAAGTTTACTGAAACCAAAACAAGAATTACTTTTCCACAACCATCAATCTTTTCCGAAATGGCTCTCAGTTTATGTATTGCACTTGCCATTTCAACAACGTATTCGTATTCATAGTCTCCATATGTGACTATGTATACGTGTATCAGCTATACCAACGCTTAAAATATGTAAGATACTCAAAATTTGATCTATGCCATAACGCATGATAATATTCTTTTCTATAATAACGCCCCGTCCGTGTATGAGCGGTCGTTGCGCATACATTGCTAGACTTGCGCACCGGATCGCGTGTTTGAAAACCGCGCGCCTAGAAAAAGTGTAATTCTCAATGACCACGGAGCTCTGATAAGCGGCGTTAGCAGCTAGCGAAATCATGGAAGGGAGGAATGGGAGAGAGCAGTGGACGGTTAGGCGTACGCAAAGAGTACACGGGCGTACGAAAGGCGAGGAGGTGTAGGCTGGGTGTAGGGAAGTACTAGCGAGAGATTGCACGGAGTGATAGTTTACGCAGAACTCGTACTGGTGACGATAGCGTACAGCAAAGTATTCACAATTTTTCTGTTTAAAAGGCCGGTGGAAGTTGTGCTGATATTTCACGGGTTGCTGTGGCAGTAAAACTTAAAAACAACGCCGGTGTTAACTGCACGAGGAAGGACATTTTCTGGCGGGTGGGCTGCTGATGGAGGCGAGCGAAAGGCGCGAGTAATCATGGAGGACGAGCCAGGGGCAACGGGTCTTGCCCTTCCGGCCAAAGTAGCGCACCAGGTCGCCGACGTTTTTGCGCGGCTACCAGTTCGTCGCCGGAGCTGCGTGTCGGGCAAGAGCGGCTGAGGCTGCCAAGCGAAGTGACGTCACGGTAAGGACGGATGCAACTCCACGCTTCCACGATAAGTACTCCAATTTTTTTTTGTTATTTTGCTTTAATAATTTAATTTGGATGTAAATGAATTATTGAAAAATAAGACTTTGCTGAAAATCTTGAGAATTTCAATAGTGAACTACGCATTGTAAGTCGAGGAAGCGTAAGGGCTACGTGATGTGGAGTTTTATAGTGATTTTGTTTTCATTTGTGAACATTGTTTCGAGTTGGCGGATTTATGCTAGGTGAGGGAAGAATTAAAGAAACGGAATTTCATTACATTCATGTGCACGTAACTTAGGAGTGAAGAGCCTGGTATTATAAATGAAATATTATGCAGTTTACAATAAAACCTTATAGTTCGGAGACTCTAGATTCATATCAGACCGCACGAAACTATGTGCGAATTTTGTTATGAAGCTTTTTCCCGTAATTCATGGTGATGGGAGATTGTAGTGATCAAAGTGTTTTATAATTAGTGTGACTGATTATTTTAGAGGGGGAATTGTATGATAGTGATGAATCTTTGTATTAATTTATATGAGACGGTTAATTTTCTGGTATTATATGAAGTTGGTTCCCTGATCACTAGTAATGACTTCGTAATTTTTCACATCTTGTTGTTTGGTATGACTTCATTCTAAAGTTTTAGACTTGACCTTCTATTATTATTATTATTTTCGTATGGGTTAACTTGCGGGGAGACTGCCCGTAGGCAGTGTTCCGCACCCGATTTTCGACCCAGGCTTCCTTCGAAGCCTACCCCCGACGCGGGTCTGGGGACTTTTATCTAAGCAGGCGCACCCCGTGGGCAGTCCCGTCTGCGCCTGGGATTTGACTCTCACTTTCTCCGCCAGATGTCGGGCTCAGTTAACTATATCCGAACTGTATTGACCGACCTTCTATTGAATAAATGAGAATGGAGGTGCTTTAGTAGATTAATATTTGAATTGTTGCAACATAACCAGTATTGACTGAAGATCTTGATTTCATATCTTGTGAATAAATTGTAAATTCAATTCTCTACATGCAATATGCAGAGAAACGGTGTGTCATGAACATAATTTTTTTTATTTTCATGCAAGTGAAAGTATTCAAAAGCAGAGATAGCTTAAAATCAATACGATTTCAGGAATAAAAAAATGTTTTCAGGTGCCTTCAGGTGAATTGCATAGGGAGTTATTGAACGTTTCCATTGTAGTTTTGTTAGTGAAAGAAGGATTTTGCCAAGAGATGTAAATAATAGTTGATCAAACTGAATTACATGTCTTGCATAGATCACAGAAGCATTTGTAACGCTACATCCAGTGTTATCAGGATTACGTAGTTGTTAGTAATACTTGTAATCATTGAACATTTCGGTAAACATTATCTCCGTGCTTTTTTGTGACTTGTGTTTTGAAGCGCGGGAAGCCCTTACGTATTTACTACGTTGGAAGCAATTACGCAGTAATTGAACCCATAAAAAAGGTAACAAACAAGATGTAATTAATTATAGACCAATTTCACTATCATCAGGTTTTTCAAAAATATTAGAAAAACTCTTCCATGAAAGGTTAAAAAGCTACTTTCTCATTTTCATTTTATTGATTTTGTTGGTTGTACATAGGTCAGTTTTAGTATAAACTTTACTTGTGTTTGATAGACTTACTTACTAACTTATATTTAAAACATTTCTAAGACTTAAATCTAACATAAGGCTGAGGATGCCCTATTGGGTCCTCTATTCTGGTTCAAATTCGGAGGTTTTGAGGAATATATTGTAGGTGTATCTGTTTTTTATTCTGGTATGGGTTCGGGTTTTTAGCGAGTCTAAAGGTTGCAAGGGAAGAGATTTGAGGTAAATAATAAAAGTTGGTGGCTAAGTATGTGATGTGATGTTCAATGAGTTCTAAGTTGAGTTCTTTGTGAAGCTGATGATTGGTGACAAACTACGGTGCATTGGTAATGGTTCTGAGAAATTGGTTCTGAATGAATTGTAATTTTTTTAGATTGGTTTTTGCGGAATTAATCCAGATGGGACAAACATACAGCAGTAGTGGTCTTAGAATGGTTTTGTATATTACAATTGAGGAATGATATGTGTTGCATTTGTGGGTTAATAAATAACATCACTAGGTCGTAACAATAGCACTTTATTCATCTATAGGATACCTTTGATATACTGGCGCGGCACACGCGGTCACAACACCACTCGAGAACATAAAAAGACTCCTGCGCTACCGTTGTGCCGGCCGGCGGGAGGAGGGGGAGAAGCCGGAGTCAGTGTTACCAACTGACCTAATACATAACATTTCTTCCCTCTTTTAAATGATCCTGGTTATAACTATGGTGAATAACGTAAGTGAGCACGGCATATGCGTGTGGATCTGCGGGGTAATATTGGTGTATGCAGTAAATGAGAAGCTCGGTCTGCATTTCGCAGTGTGACTGGTGTAGCTGGTGTCTGCACTGATGCTGGAGTCACGTTGACACGAGCAGCTTCTGGCGCCCTCTCAACTGATGCTGTGGTTGCTGGTGTTTGGAAGAAGTGGGTCCGTCGTCGCCTGGGTGTAGTTCCGCCTACTTCGTCGGTGGTCGGTGTCTGGTCCCCTGCGGTCTGTTGTTCTTCTGAAAATTTCCGAAGTTGGTCAATATGTCGCTTGACCCGTTTTCCCTGGTAGTAGACCTCATAGTGTAGATCTCCTATGCGGGCTGCGATGGTACCAGGAAGCCATCTGTCCATGTTTGGGTTGCCGGATAGAAAGTAGACGGACTGGCCCACTTCAAGAGTGCGAAACGTAGAGTCCATTTCTGCCCTTTGTTTTTGACAGATCTTTGTGCGAACATCTTCGGGTGTTGTCAGGTTTAGACGAGTTCGAAGCTCTCCTCCCAGAAACAGCCGAGATGGGGACTGTCCAGTGGTAGAATGAGTCGCCTTCCTAAATTGTCGAAGAAACTCGTTCAGGTTGGTCCGCAGCGTTCCTTTGGTGGTCTTCATGGCGTGGAGGGCGTCCTTCACCGTTTGGACATACCGTTCTGCTTTGCCATTTGTCGATGGGTGATAGGGCGCTATGAGCTTATGATATTTCACACCACTGTTCTTCAGAAAGGCCTTGAATTCTTCCGCGATGAACTGTCGGCCGTTGTCTGAGACGACTGTGACAGGAGTCCCGTACGCCGTGAATAAATCGTCCAACAGAGCAATTGTTGCTGCTTCTGTTGTGGAGGTTGTTGGCCTGACCTCGTGTCACTTGCTGTAGGCGTCTACAACGATGAGTAGCATAGTATCAGCTACTGGCCCCGCGTAATCGATATGGATGCGCTCCCATGGTGCCCTCGGATACTCCCAGTGGTGGTCGCGGAACTTGGGTGGAGCATGAGCCTGGGCAGCGCATGTGGTACAGGATTTCGTTAACTTTTCGATGTCAGCGTCAATTCCTGGCCAGAAAACGAAGGAACGTGCCATTCCCTTCATCTTGACGATACCCAGGTGAGCTGCGTGCAGATCATTGAGGATGGCCTCTCGCAGTGCAGGTGGAATCACTACTCTGTGTTCAAACATCAGGCAATTGGCAGCAAGTGTGTACTTTGCCTCGGGTGCCTTGAAGTTATGGCGAGCGAGGTCTTGGCCTTCTTCCAATAACTTTACAATTCTGCTGCCAAGATGCAGGTCTTTCCTTGTTTCTCGTGCGATGGTTTCAGCTCTGACGGGAAGCTGTTGAACCTGGTGAACTGTAAACAAATCGAAGTCATCATGTTCCATTGTCTCTTCCCCACTGTGCGGACCTGCATTCCGAACCTTATTGACTGTCAGTATCGGCATTCTGGAACAGTAGTCTGCGTTGGCGTTTTGCTTCGATGTTTTGAATACAACGGTGGAATTGAAGTGAGCAAGGTAGTCGGCATAATTGGCCATGCGACTGATGCACAGAACTGGCAGCGACTTCTCTGGGTGGAGGATCTGCATCAGAGGTTTGTGATCCGTGATGTGTGAAGTGGCGAGCGTACAGGTAGTTGAAAAACTTCTGCACAGCCCAGACGATAGCGAGCGCTTCCTTGTCAATTTGGAGGTATCTTTGCTCTGTTGCTGTCATAGTCCGGCTGGCTTATGCGATTGGCCGCTCCTGATTGTTGCTGAGCCGGTGGGACAGCACTACGCCGAGTCCGGTTTTGCTGGCGTCTGTTGCCAGCAGAAGTGGTAGGGTTGGATCGTACGGCATAAGGACCTACGGTGAGATCAGAGTTTTCTTGATATCCTGGTAGGCCGAGACACCCTCAGGTGTCCACACAGGTGTTAATGTGTTATCCAAGAATTGCTTCTCCGTGAAATATTTAATTTTCTTTTTTGAAGAGGAAAGCAAGTGTTAAAATGAAATGAAAGAGTTAAAAAAATGATTATATTTGTCGTTTGTATCAACAGTATTATAAACCGCTTCCCATGACTCCTGCATCAAGTAATCAATGAAGAATTTTATTTTACTTTTTGTAAACAATCTAGTCATACGTGTATTATTTATTGTGTCAGTGATCGCATTTCTTATAATGGTAAGAATTTGTGCATCGTGGTCACTGTATCCTAAATCTTTTGTTTCAACTTCATGTCGAGTAGTGGTTTTGTTAATCATAATTTGATCAATTGCCTTCATCGAATTTTGTGTGATCCGTATAAGTACCGTCGCTTGCACAAAAAATGGACGATGTCCTGAGCCGAACTTTACCAAAGTTTTCCGACCCCTGCCCCGCCCTGCGGGATCGAGGTGACCAATCCGCTTTAGCTTTATTTCAGGGAGGCGGGACTATTCATCTTGAACGTTACAAAATGGCGGTGATCGTGAGCTATACTATAGTAAATATTTGAATATAAATATTTAATCAACCAACAGTTTTACGTAAATTGTTGTATATACATTTAATTACATAAATAAAGTCATGCAATTTCCCAGTAAAAACAGCATAAAACTCTTGCAACAGTAATAATTTCGAGACTGGAAGCGCGAACGAACGTGTACGAAGCGGTGGAAGACGGACGACCCCAGGAAGAAAGAAGCGTAGGCGAGAAGGACTTGGTCTAGAGCGAGGATAGTACGGTTTCGGAACGAGAGAAAGGTGTGGAAATTGGTGGCTTGGCGGCGTTCGAGCAGAAGGGACTGCTTTCGTCGCAACACACCACGCGAGACGAGGCGGCAACGCGGGGCGAGCGGCAGAAAATCCCCAAGGTTACCTACTGGCGAGCGACGCAGAGCTGGTGAGGTAAAGGCAGTGTTAAAAGTGGGTGAAACGTCGAAAATAGGAGGGAGAAGTATTTCGAACTGTGTGAGGGGCAGTTTCCAGGCCATTTACCGCACGTGTCAGTAGATTCATTTAAAGAAGTCTACCTTGTACAATTTTACGTAAATGATTAAGAAATTTTATATGTTGTACAGTTAATATTATCCAGAAAGATCACTTTGTTGTATTATGTTTCAAGTAATTGCTTTTGTGACATGTAAAAGGGTTTGAATTAAGTAACGTGAATGCCACGTATATTTTTTTGTGTTCAGTATTATAGTGAGTGCGAAGCCCAAGGCTAGCACCTGTGAGAGGGTTTCTTTGAAACAAGTATCAAATTCATTTGAAAAGAAGCCGTGCACGGAAAACTAGAGGCCAAAAGAGTAAATAATTTAGTAGGGGAAAAACTCAGAAAGGAGTAATTAAATCCTAAATTGTAGTTGATGAAAGTGTGTTCAGACAGTCGAGGTGACGCCTAAATGTTTTTGGTTTTTTGCCTTGTTTCATTTTTTTTCAGTGACCATCTACTTAAAGTGCAATAACCTATTGTGAAATTGCGTCACTGTAAATTTTATCATTGAATATATGTTCATATTATTATTATTTTATTTGATTCATTGTGTTAAGGGTTCAGACCTTTCTCATACCCGAAAGATCTTGCTTCCTGAGAATTGTAAGCTCGCTTCACGAGCATTCATGCTATCACGACCCACCACGTGCGGTAAAGTAGGTAAAGTAGGTAGGTGGGGGTGTTACAATATATATACTATATTATATAATATAAAAATATACTATATATTATAAAATAT
>BLKR01017515.1:0-11092 GCA_011170035.1 Teleogryllus occipitalis
GATGTGACGAATCGCAAGTTGATTTTAATAATATAAAGGATTTGTTTAAAATACACATCTACATTTTCATGTCAAATGCAACCCTCAACACTCGGTCAGATATATTGTTAAATAACTTCGAAACGAAGGGTTCTAGGGCCTTAAAAATTAAAATATTGATTGTTTCTTAATGCGTGTAGTGCAACCATTCATTTAACGTTTTGTCGTGGTCTACAAGTGATGTGTACCTAATTGTGGAGGGAACTATAGAAACGGACCATATATTCATATGTTTCTATACATGAACTAGATGCAAACGGACCACATGTTCATATGTTTCAGTTTCATTATACTCTTAGGAAAATGAGGGTGGGGTTTAACATGCGATAGTATGGGCACGATAGTTATATTTATTAGCAATGTTGCTATGGAAATGAATGGGTTCAAAGGTATTCAGAAGCATAGACTGAATGTTAGAAAGCACGTTAGAAGTCGCGGATGCTTAAAAAGTTCATTTATAGTTAGATACGTTTTATGACAATATTGTTTTAAAGCCGTGACAAGTAAGTAGACATCTATATGCTCTCATTTTTATTGGAGAACCGGATCCCACTCCAGAATAATGGTACAAGCACCGAGATAGAACCAAGATAAACTATGGGCAAATAGGACCGAGATAGGTCTATGCGATGTGCAGAGTCCGAGAAGGTAGTCTTTACTACATCCCACAGGAATGACAGGTATTCCGAAAGGCACTGGATGCCTTTTATATGCCGAAGAGAATAGTTAACTAACTAGAACGCGAAAGTCAGCCATTTTGAAGCCCCACTAGTTTATATTTTTTCTGAGTAGTTATGATTTTAACTTTATCATATGAACTTTTAATTATGTGAGTGTGAGTGAGGTATGATTAGAAGAGGGAAGGAAACTAACGCACAAGGGAGTAAAAGAAACTAAAATAAGCAAGGGAATAGAGAAAAAAATTGCAGGTTAAACCATTTTGTAGCATCTCTATTTGTATAATATTAAGATGTTTATCCATGCAAAAAATACGTGTTATGCTTACATTTTAATTAAAATTTCTTTTTCGACAGAATTGTTCGAAGTGGGAATAAGACTGCGGGAACAATTTGGAAATACAAATCGTTTGTGGGCCGGATCTTTCGAGTTGATTGTGAACTTAATGGATCCACGCGACATAGAGGTAATCCAAATTAAAACACAATGTATTTTTTTTCTTTTAAGTCTCCAAGGCTGTGGTTTTGAATGAAAATTATTTGCAGTGCCTTATGTATTGTAAACTGCTTCTTTTCAGGTACTGCTAACTAAGAATAATAATTTAAAGAAGTCATTTTATTATGGTTTCTTGCATTCTTGGTTGGGACTAGGCCTACTTACCTCCACAGGTACTCAATTTTTTTCCTTAAAGAAAACTGGATTTTTATAATTCAAATAAAATAAAATAAGTTTACCTAATAAGGTACTACATTATCTTTTGAATTGTGAAAATAACGAATTAATTAATTTACAAACATATTGGAATCCATTTGTTTTGAAACTTGCATACGTTCTCGGTCATTAAATTGTGTATATCACTTTTCAATGCATTAAGTAACGTAAATATAGATAGTCTATTAGAATCTGATATACAAATTTTCAGAGGTGCACCCTTTTGTATCACTCTTGTCTTATTCATATTAATTCTCACACTTATTCACATTTCCTTTGAAAAAAGAGAGAAGAGAAAAAAATTCATAGACATTTCGAACATCTGAGTATCAAAATTCGTCAAACTTGGGAATTTAAAAATCAATAATAAAAGAACGTGTGAACCTTTTCAATTTTGTAATAAATAAGTTTAAATTAAATATGATATAAGAGTAAGCATAATATTTGTGATGATAATAATAATAATAATAATAATAATAATAATAATAATAATAATAATAATAATAATAATAATAATAATAATAATAATAATAATAATATAGTATTTTCCAACTCTGATTCTCCAGTCTTCGCACCCTTTACGAGTCGTGAAAAAATTAAAACTGTTCATTAAAGGGTGTTGAAAACTCATTCACTGTTCATTTAAGAGCTCTCTTATCTTACCACACCATTAATCAAGTTTAAACGATATGAAGGGGTGCACTTCTTATAATTTGATTGTACCTGTCTTTACATCACCGCAGTGACAAGTTCATTGCTGGGCCCCTGTGTGGGTCAGAGGTGCTCCATTGCCAGGAAATACCGCTGCCGACCGTCTTTCGATCCCTGGGATTTGAACCCGGCATCTTTCGTTATCAAGACATGAAGTATTCATTAGCTCTTGCCTAGCTAAGAAGTAACCTAAAGCTACTCAAATCCGGTACCTTTATTTAGGTTCACTGTTAACGTTTTTTCGTTCATTCATTTGCCGCTGTACTAGTCGTTTTGTTAGAAATCCTTTGCATGGCAAAACTGATTTTTGAAAAGATGTAAATTAAATAAATTATTGAAAATGGGTTATTGCCAATATTTCGTCCCGCCGAAACGTCCTTTTATTCAGAAAGATGCTGAACTGACTGACCTAAGGAATCAAACAATGCATTCGTGAAAATTCAAGGATGCATGAAATAGTAATATGCATCACATAAATGCAAACTTGTCATAGTCAACCTACAAATACATTTCTTTTAAATAGTGAAGGGTTTTACTAATATATATGTATAAATCAATATCAGTGTGTGTGTCTGTCTGTGTGTATACAAATGTGGTTTCATTTGCAGGAGAACGGTGGAAAAAGCATCGCAAAATTATCACCCCTACATTCCACTTTACAATATTGGAGCAATTTGTGAAAGTGTTTAACAAACAAGGAGACGTCTTTATATCAATACTGGAGAAGATGGAGGGAGGACCACCGTTTGATATCACCCGTCTTGTTGACCTGTATACCCAAGACGTGATCTGTGGTATGATTTGAATGTCTCCACATGTGATGTTTGAGTTTAAATACAGTAGTAAACAGACATAAAAGAACAGAGATATTTTCTAAATATTCTTGTTTATTGGACGTTTTCAGTTGCATTACACATACAAATATTTAATTAGAATATTTTTATAATGATCAATTCACCATCAGAGAATAAGGATTCGAATGAAACTCAGTGGCAGCTCGTGCCTTAAAAAATGGTGGTTCATAAAATAATGGCAATGTACGGAGATACTCATGAGTCTGAGATTGGCATAATATAGTAATTTATATTAAAAGGTGAGAAAGTGGGTGTTTCCATGACGAGGCGCGAGAGTTCCCGGACGATGCCGATACGACGAATCTAGGAATCCCGATGTGTGGGGGAAAGCCATTTTTGCCGCGTGATGTACAATATTTTATACGAGATCTCAATTTTAAGGTTAAGGTGAGCAGGCGCCCCGTATTAGCGGCGACAGTTCCTTTTTTTAGTGTCTGTTCCGTATTTTTTTGAAAGGAAATGGGGCACCAAAATGTCCTGTTTTTGTAACGACTGATCGGCATAAAGTGGCGACAATTTTAAATTTATCATAATGCATTCCGATAGGTTTCCATTAGTTTATAAAAACGTAAGCGCGAGTAGGTCATACGCTCATGTAGCACGTAAGAGTGTTTTACCGACTATTGGAATAAAAAGAGAGAGATTCACTGAAGGAATGGATCTAGGAAGGGAAAATAAGCTATTGTATCATTTGAGCTTGTATAAATGATTTATCGCTATCGATATTGTTAGGGAGTTTTTTTATTCAACAATTTTCTGATACAGCGTACATACAGTACAGCCACTTTACAGAATTGTTTGATTATACAATGTATACAATAGTATACAGACAAAATAATAAGAAAGATGACCCCACTGGGCTCCTCAGCAGGAAAGCAGGTTGGGGTGCTTGGGAGTTATTGTGGTGGTTTGTGAAATGGGTGAGATAAGGGGGTTATGATGTGGAGAAAGCGTAGGAGTTACGGAGGACAGAATTTATCTTTGGGGAATCTGGACGGGATGCGGTTTAGACGAGGATGAGTGGTTTTTCCCAGTGAGAATGTCGGTTGGAAGGGGAGTTTATGAAGCTCGTTGTAGAATCTTTCGGAGAAGCACGATTAGCGAGTAATTGAATAGTTCGAATCTTCTACCAAATTTTTCAAAAATCATGTATTGAATTCCAAGATTACGTTGAAAGTAACATACAAAAAGTAATTTTTGCTAATAAATATTTGAAATAAATTTAAAATTGTGAAATTTCTTTCTTTTTATTCGTGCTATTAATTTCCACTAATGTTTAAAAAGTGTAGTTTACTACAGTGTGTAATGTTGCTTTTCGTTATGTGCATGTGTCCTGATTAGTCCCATTTTTTTGGTCAAGAAAAAAGCACAATATAATTCCGTTTCCCGAATGCCATTTTAAGCTTCAAAAGGGAGTAACCATTTCATTTCGAAGAGAGAACGTCATGAATAAGACAAATTCGTTGCCACCATACCGTATGGACCAGGACCATACACTAAGGAAAAGATCGTTTCCTTCCACGTTGAGACCTAATGTAAATTTTAGAGTTAGAATGAAAATGTGAATCATTTTAATTATTAATTTTTACCATAGGGTAAATTTTGTAGTTAAAATAAAAATGTGAATCATTTTAATTATTAATTGTTTACAATAATTCCTTTTAATCGTGATTTTTCATTGTTTATTTTGCCTTTTTGAACCCTTACTTTAGCTAAAATAAAGTTTGTTATGCCTATTTTAATAAAAATAAATTACTTTTGCCTGTCTATCTTAGGCAAAATAAATGCCTTAACGTCCGGACTCTAATAATAATAATAATAATAATAATAATAATAATAATAATAATAATAATAATAATAATAATAATAATCACCTATCCTTCAAAATCGTTCGTCCACTCCAGGTATGATTAAAAGCCAAGATATGCATCGTAATAAAGAAACCATACGCTTTAAAAATACATTAGTACATTAGTTTTCTTCGAAAAAGCTTATTCCAAAATCAGTTAACATTTCCACAGAATTGTTTTAAAAACGTTTGTGTTCGCCTATTTTTAAACGACATACATCAATTATTCTTGCGCGTACATCGAATTTAAGCAATAATGTGCGTTCTTTTATTACTTTTTCTTGGCTTGGACAATACAAGTTTTTCAGCTACTAATACATATTAAAAGTGCTTATAACTTCATAACCCTACATTTAGGGAGTGAGTTAGTGAGTGAGTAGGGCAATGCATTCAAATATTTCTGTTAAAAACGAGTTTCAAAATTTAAAAACTGCAAAACAACGCTTATCTAACATTTAATAATATGTATTTCATTAGATTCGTCTTTTTTCTCTGTCATGATAATGTCAAAAAATACGTATTGTTCTATTTAAAAAACAAAGTTGTCTCAACATCTCGTACAATATAAGTGGTAAGAAAGAATGAATACATCAGGGACGTTTATTCCATGGAAGCATAGAAAGCATTGCTTCCCTATCATTTTCAAGGATATCTTACATTTTAATACCGCTTGATTAGTAATTTAGAATAATTTACTTGTAATCCAAGTCAAAATAGTTTATATTGGGCGCGTCCAATCTTTACAAAATGAGCATGTAATTATTAGTGTTACCAATATATAGGGTAGAGTTCGCTTGTAATGCTCTTTGGAAGCACTGGGCTGACTGCATCCAGCGTCTCGCAGGGAATGCTG
Source organism: Teleogryllus occipitalis (assembly GCA_011170035.1). Classification (NCBI taxonomy): domain Eukaryota; kingdom Metazoa; phylum Arthropoda; class Insecta; order Orthoptera; family Gryllidae; genus Teleogryllus; species Teleogryllus occipitalis. The sequence continues at coordinate 5,696 of BLKR01017515.1, forward strand.
CGGTCAGCAGATATGTTGGGGCGTATGGTGGGCGCGCGCGGGCTCGTTCAGACGAGCTCGCCTTTGGAAGGAATAGGCCAGTTCCATACAGCGTGACTCACTGCGCGCGTGTGGTGGGCTCCGCATGTGCTTATCGGTTCAGTGTTTAAATTATCCATTTGTCGTCATATCCATGTGAATAATTAAAAATGTTCCATCTGAAATGTAATTGCTTCCCTAGAAAAAAATTTCACCACACGCCACTGGAATACATGTATCCATTAGCTCCATTCCCTCACGTACATCCGTGAAAACTACATTGCAATATCTTTAATCATGGCTCCATTCAAAAAATGTCAAAAAGTGCTAAGTTACATGACTCCCTGTATACCTATCTAAGATTACATAAATACGAACTTATAAATATACAGCGTTTATATCGTAGCGCAAGTGGTCTCTTGTTGTGCAAACATGCCCGAACGGGCACGTGCCGCCGCTGCTAAATCTTCAACCGATCACACATGTTTATCACCAGAAATTTATCGAATGTTTTCTCATTGTAATCATGATGGCATGCACTTTTTTGTCTTTCCACACTCACGTAAGCCCCCTCCGTGACTTATCTTTACCTAAACTGACTTCAACATTTGGTACCGCTAAAATTATTGACCACTGAGATTTAAAGTTTGGTCTTTGCATCTTGTTTAATTCCAATTTACCAATAAATATTTTGCGACTTCTCTTTCAGAAACAGCCATGGGTGTTGAACTTCATGCTCAAACGGAAAGTCATGCGTCCTCGTACTTAGAAAGTGTGAGAGAGTGAGTCTTTTGTTAAAATACATTCATTTAATTGAGTTCAATGTCAAATAGTAATGAAACGTTTGCAATTTACATTTATTTACAGTATGTGTGAAATAATTGCCAAAAGAAGCACTTCCCCGTGGTTATTTCCAGAGTATGTATATAATCTATCATCTTACTACAGGCGGGAAAAACAAAATTTGAAAATCCTTCATGGAATGACTAACGAGGTAGGCATTTTCAGGTATATGGAAAGAGACCTCAAAAAGTAGGAAGTGGCAGATCCATTCTTCAGAAAATTTCCATTGTAAAAGATGACCTTACTACGACTTTATAACTCGTCCTAGAAACGAATAACACCATTAACTTTTTCCTTGTTCATCTGGTCTCCCTCTCTGTGTATGGATTATTTTGCCCTAAAATGAAGGAAATTCAATGTATAATGATCCTGATTTGTTTTTACAGTAAGCATTCTTTTCACGTTCTAGCATACTTTTTACATAATAATATTAATTAACATAATACCACAAGTTTCACTGATATTCTTAAAGCCACATATGAATCATGTATTAGGGGAACAGAAATATTGAGAAAATTTGAAAAAGTGTGTTTTGAGAAAACACAATTTTATCAATATAAATATTACCTGAAATTAAACTAAATCATTGTTTTAACTGATACGTACTGTAACTATTATGTCCTTTTTAAACTTTTTTCAACACTTTTGTCAACTTCGTTAATTTTGGAGAAAGATTCAATGCTGCAAAGCACAAAGCAGAAATATTCCTAGATTCAATGCTGCAAAGCACATTAAAGGCTTCACAAAAAGTTCAGTTTTAGTTATATCATTAGTTTGATCAAATTATTATGATACATAACCGTAACATGTTTACAAATAATACGGTCGAATGAATCGGCCTTGGGAGATGGGCAATGGTGAAGGTGAGCCCAAGTTCTTGGACACTATATCTGTGGGTTCGAAACTCGCCTAAGGCATGGATGTTTTGTGCTGTGGTCGTAACGTGAAGGGCATTCTAAATCTCTCCTGTATTACATCTATGTCCTAAAGCAGACATGTCAAGGTCGCAGGCAAGAAATGAGTGACAAACTAGAGCTCTGCGTCCAGAGAAATTGACGCCAGATATAAAAGTAAGGGTTGTGCAAATTTCTCCGGAGTGGCGGTACCTGGCGCATGACAGTCTTTAGAAGATGCTTCTTGACAGTTACTGTCACAAATTTTACTACATTATTTTCTATATTTTGGTATAAAATGAAATAATGTATCAGTCAGTTCAAACATTCGCACTGAGAGTCAAATTTAATTAGAGGTGCTACAGAATGGCACAGACTTTCTCGTAGTTAAGTTTTCTAATTTCCTTTCTTGGGCTGGTACTGTATAGTCTTGCCCTCCTTCTTGCCTACTGCCATCTATTGCCGATTGATTGATTGATTTTTTCGTGTTTTCGGGCGCATCAACTACTTCGGTCATTAGTCCCGTTAGTGTAGTGCATGTTTTTCTCGGGAGATGGCGGTGATCTCCTCCCGCTGGATAGCGAGATCCGGCGCCGACCTACCGTCGGCTAGTGGGTTTTCCCCCTAACCAGGACTCTCCCACCAACGGGGCACCGCCCCAGTCGGGACAAGCTCTAAGCTCCCGACCGGTCTCCTGGAAGATGTGGTAGTGTAGTGCATGTTAGTGTAAGTGTGTGTGTAAAGATAGAGGAAAGGACAAGGAAGAGCAAGGACAGATCGCATGCGGTCCGTGGCCCGTTTGGTAGGGTACTGCTCCGGCATTCGCCTGGTGTTGATCGGAGAAACCACGGAAAACTACCGATCAGAGCAGCCCGCCGCTAGAATTCTCCTCCAGACAGCAGCTGAATTCGACCTAGCTGAAAAGCTAGTGTCGAAAATCCTGCCACCGTCAGGACTCGAACCTAGGACCTCCTGGTTAGAGGCGCGGCAGCGACATCAGTTGATGCACTGAGCTACCGCTACCGGTTCTATTGCCGACCAAATTATTTTTTTTTTTTTTTGAAATTTTATCAACTCGTCGGTTTCTAAATAGTAGAACCCAAATATAAATTGAAGAATATTAAAGAATGCTAAAACCTCGTCCTAAATAGCAATTTTCGTTGAAAAATTTGGAAGAAATTGGAATTTTGTTTAAGAAAATGGCGTTAATAGTTACGATAAATGCGAAATTTGAAGCTCTTTTTTACAAGAATCTATTGAATTTTCGAAAAACTTCATTTGAAGTCATTTGAAGCACTTCCATTCACAAAAATCACTCCACTTCTACTCAAATCGATTGAAATGTGCGTATTGACGGCGTGAGAGATATTTAAAAAAATTACGTATACATGGGCGAAATTTTTTAAAAAACAAAAGAGTACACCAAAATGAACTTTACATCATATTAAACAGTGCCATTACCACTAACCCTTGCAAAAGTTTGAATAAAAAATTTGGAGCCATTTTTTACAAAATGGCGTTTGAGCGTTTCTGAAAATGCGGAATTTTGAGTTTATTTGAAAAAAAACGGTTGTTTTCGAGAAATATTTTTTGCATTATTTAAAGCACACAAACTCATAAATATAATAATGTGAAAAAATTGCTTTAATGTAAATATTACCGACGTAAAGACGTAAGACAAGTAAAAACAATTATATTTTTGTAATTTCAGAAAAATCAAAAGAATAAAGCAATATGGCGTTTATGTCATAGTATAGAGTTCGTTTAGCATTAACATTACCAAAAATTTAGAGACAAAATTTGGAGCCGTTTTTGAGAAAATCTTGTTTTTGTTATTTTTTAAAATTACAAATATTGCACGCACTATTGCACGACAACTACTAAAGTTTTCAAAAAAGTCTACATGACCTTTATAAAACAACTATTTATGGAAAACAAATTTCATTTGAAGAAAAAATATGTCTTGAATTTTGTAGTTGTAGGAAGACTCCGAAAAAAAATCAAATTTTGGACATTTTCGAAAATTCAGAGTTGACCGGGTAAAATCGGACCTATGCCATGTTTATGTGTATATTTTACTCTATTCTATCAAGAAATTTAAAGAAAAAATTTGGAGCAGTTTTTGAGAAAATTTTGAAAATGTTTCTAGGGCTTCGTGTAAAGTACCCCCAAATTTTAAAGAATGTTTTTCAAAATCTCCAAACTTCAACTAAAGAGAGATGGACCGGGGTTTCTTCAATATGGAAAATATCGTAGATGAGGTTTAGGCACTAGTAGTGTTCACAGACGGACGGACGGACGGAATGACGAAAGGACGTTCGTTCGTTCGTTTTGAAAAAACACTTTTCGGTATCAGGGAACCCCAAAACGTGTATTTGCGTTGAAATCTCGAAATCGATTTTCCGCAGCATTACATAACTTTCTCTATACTACGTATATTACTCCGAATAGACGTATGTATATGAGAAAGTGAAATATTGAATCGAAAGTATCTTGATTTTGTAATCGTATTCACTTAAGATTTATGTAATAACATCGACTGTCTACATTCAGGTTAGGAGGTTTAACAGACCAAGATTCTGTTAAAAGTGCTGTCCGTCCGTAAGCGAGAATTGTTAACTTACAAAGACGTGTTAACCGACTATACTTGGATTTCCGTAACGTGGCGTCTGAGGGTATTATCTTCAAGATGAAATACGGCACGACGTTTTGCGTCTTTCTCGTTCCTGTCGCTAGAATCGCTTGATCTGCAGCACTGCTTGATACGGTCGCGATCATGCGACATCTTGCGGCAGGATCAAGAATGACGCAAAACGTCTTGCTGTATTCCACTTGAAGATAGTACCCTCAGCTACCACGTTACGAAAACCCATGTATAGTACTAGCACGAAAATTAAACTTTTAGCACGCTACACATGCTTTGACAGAACCACTTTTAGAAGTAGCTGCCTAAAAATACATTTTCATTCACTCCAATAGCGTTGTTAGGCTCAGAGTAATTGAAGTTCAAAATTATTGTTACTGTAAGTTCGCTGGGAATATTTAACAATGCATCTATTTATAGCACATACGAGTAACAACAATGGTGGTATTTAACAACCCTTCTTTTTACAGTAAAGAGTAACGATTAAAGGAGCAACGATGATCGTAGAAAATATGGCAGGGTAGGTCAGGTTAGACAGGTTGAAGTGGTGCGGCAGTAGCAAGCTTTTCTTGTGACCAATGAATTTATAACAAAATTAAATTTATTAAGGCACGCGTTGAGAATTCTATCAAATCCAGTCAACCTTCGAACAGATTAATACATTTATTTTGCGAAAGTACATTCTCGGCTGAGATATGGCATAATACAAGTATGCTATGGAAACACCTTATAGTGGCCTGACTTTTAGATTATAGAAAGTAGTTGTACGAATACTAAGCAAATGCCATCCACTTGATTCGCTCTCTGTATGAATTTAGGATCCGACCGCTTGTGTTTATTGAGGATTAATAGATTACTCATCCGCCCAGTTATGGATTACGACACAATTGTGTATGGATCAGCAGGTTCCTCCATTCTTAGAACTTCTTAACAGTATCCATCACACTATATCCCCAGGATCATATCGTAGCAGGATTCATTGCATTCTAGCTCACGCCG
>BLKR01017516.1:0-11082 GCA_011170035.1 Teleogryllus occipitalis
TTTTATTGCTTCTACAAGGTGTTTTGGATATCCTCTTTTTTTCGAGAATGCTCCATAGCAAGTTTCAATTAACATTGTCAAATGCTTTAAGTAGGTCTATAAAAGACAGGTGAATTTCGCAATTAAATTCCCGCCGTTCTTCAATAATCCTTTTTAAAGAAAAGACGGCATCTCTAGTTGATATCCCTTTTCTCAATCCCAATTGCTCTTCAGAAATTAAATGATCGGAAATTATTTAGATATAGATCTTATAAGATGTACCTAAGAGATTAATGCCTCTATAATTATTGAGATTTCCTCTATCTCCTTTCTTAAAGTGCGAAATTACTTTTGCTTGCCGCCATTCTTTTGAAATCTCTTTATTCTTCCAACACATATTGAAGAAATGGAGGAGGCGTACATGGAACAGGATTCCTGCATACTTTCAAAGTTCTGTGTTTATTCCATTCATAACTGGAGCTTTTCTATTTTTTGATTTTTTCAGATATTCTTGTAGTTCTTCAATTGAAAGGTTGTGTACATCTGTGTTAGCATGTATTTTGATAATTTCACTTTTTTCTTCATACCACAAGTCTTTGTAATGCTTTATCTATCTGTCTTTCCCTATTATGTTTATTTGAACATTTTCTCTTATATTTTTATTTAGGATTCTCAACAGCTTACACGCTAATGCTTGCCTGCAAAACAAATCGTGTCTTATCCTTCCTATAAATCTTTCCCAAGAATCTGAATGAGCCTTCTTGATTATTGATTTTACTTTATTTCTTGCTTCTCTATACTTTTCTTTGTTATTTTTGGTAGGATTGTTGAGAAAGAATTTATACATTGCTTGTTTATGTTTTACGTTTTTCGATTTCCTCATTCCAAATCTTTAACCTTATTCTCTTCCTAAATTTCTTTTTTTGGCCAAAAGCTTCATTTTCTGTTTTTTTTACTATACTTTTGATGTTCTAATATTCTGCCTTCTCGTGGTATATTCTTCATATATTATTACCTTCTTATATATTATATATTATTATTCTTAATATATTATAATTAATTATTTATATATTATTATTATTATTATTATTATTATATATTAATTATAATTAAATATATTATTATTCTTAATATATTATGTACTACATATTGACATATATTCTTGCAGGTGGAAATTCACTCTGTTTTGGTATAAACTTCATACACTTTCATTTTCTAGGTGGTGTTTTATACACTTCTTTAATGTTATTCTTAGAGTTTTTACTGTTCTTACCTCTCACCCATCTTGAAACTAATGAAATATGACACATTACTAAGAAGTGATCTGAATTTATATCTAAACCTCTCTTCATTGTTGTCTCTTCTATTTATTTAGATATTCTTTTATTTCTTATAACGTAATCAATTATAGACCTACTTCCTCGAGCTGCCCATGTATAGATATCCTCTGTCATATTTTCGTTTCATCATAATAATCCTCTCATTAATATACTGAACCTCTTTTATTCTTGATTCCCACTTTCTATGAATGAAGGAGACTCCCTTTGCGGCTCTTTCCTTCTGATCTACACCTCTATAGAACATGGCATAGTTTTCTATGTATTTCGATCTTTTTAATTTTTTTTTTGTTTCAGTTATCACCGCTAGATTTATGTTCATTTTTTTGAAGATGTTTGTCAGTTCTATTACCTTCTGTGCAATTACTCGTACATTCCAGGTAGAAATGTTCAATTGGTCAGTAGCTTGTTCATATTTTCCTTGCGTTGGTCGTCAAAGTTTGAATTTAGAGGCTACTTTGGGCACTAAAAGTAATTGACATATTTTACGTGGGTGGGCTACCAGCCCTCACCCAATCCCTAATCTGGAGGACCAAGATTTATATTCGGGGTTTTCTCCCCTAGGGAAGTAGACTTGACCAACTCTATAGACCCTGCCATTTTGTGTAGAGGAAAATAAAGGCGAAAATCAAATAGAGTAAGAGACGTTAATGAAGAAAATAGTACTAGAAAGTTGAAGAGAAGAATGCGAACGACTCCCTAGCTCTCGAGATCTAATAGCGTCAGGGTCAGAAACTACAAGGGACCAAGTGAGGCCTTATAGGAAAGATAAAAGAGGTGCGGCAGAAGTAAGTGGAAGTAATATCACACCAGAGAAGGAGACCATCCACCGGTAGATCCGCTGGTGGGGGGGGGAGGATAATGGAAATGGTCGAGGTGGATTAGGGGGAAAAGGTTCGGAAATGGGACAAACAGGTCGTGCAACGACATCTTTTTTCATGTAATATAATAATTAGTTATAATCGAGAATAATGAACAAAAAGGCTAAGTCACACTCTTTCGGTATATTTTATCCAGGTCGAGATAGATCACATCTTTAATTAAGGATAGCATTTGTTGTAATAATTTATTATAATCGAGAATTATGAGGCCAATAAAAGTCTCATTCTTTCAGTACATTGCCTCCAAGATGAGGTAGTCCAGATCTTAAATTTAGGATATCATTTATTATGATAATTATAATCACCGATCCGGAAAGCCGAGATCGCCAAGACGATCGAAGAGTGGTGCCGATGTGATCTCGGACGGAAGAATCGCGAGTTTGAGTCCCGCCTCAGCCATGGGGGAGTTTGTGTATGTCTGTATGCGTGTGTCGACCACTCATCCTTCATTATCATCATCATTCCATAACCTATACCCCCCGGGCTAACTACTCAGGGGGATAAAAATTGGTTTCATATAATGCTGGTCCCCTAAAAAAGTCACATACACTTGCCACAGGATAAATGTAACGAAGTCTCGATAAGTGCAAGTGTATGTCCGAGTGGTCCTAGACGGCCAAATCGCGACCCCAAAAAAATAATTATAATAAAGAATTGTTACAAAATAGATCATTCTCTCAGTGCCTTGCCTACAGGAGGAGATAACCGAGATCTAAAAACTTAGAATATCATTAATTATAATGAAGAATTATGAAAAACTGGTAAGACTCATTCTTTCAGTACATTGCCTCCAGGATGAAATAGCCCAGATCTTAAACTTAGGATACAATTTATTATAATAATTAGTTATAATCAAGAATTATGAAAAAAAACTGGTAAGTCTCACTCTTTCAGTACATTGCCTACAGGATGAGATAGCTCAGATCTTTATCATTGGGAACCATTTATTATAATAATTAATTATAATGAAGAATTATGTGAAACTGGTAAGTCTCATTCTTTCAGTTTATACCTCCAGGATGAGATAGACTAGATCTGAAACTTAGGATTCCATTTATTACAATAATTGATTACAATCAAGAATTATGAAAAAACTGGTAAGTATAATTCAGTCAGAAGATTGCCTCCAGGATGAGACATCCCTGATCTTAACCTCAGCGCGCACGGGCGTGCGCAGGTGTGCCACAAGGCGGAGAGCAGGCTGGAGGCGGTGGCGGACGCGCTGCAGAAGCTGGTGGCGCCCGGCAGCACCAAGAGCATGCCGGCGCTGGCGCCCGCGCGCCTCATGGCGCCAGGGTCGCTGCAGCCCTGCGGCTACTTCGCCTACCCGGGCTCCTTCACCGCGCCGCCCTGCACGCAGGGCGTCACGTGGCTCGTGCACCGGCAGCCCGTGTGCGCGGAGGTCGCCAAGGTGCGCTACACGCCCCCACTCAATCAGTCAATCAAAGTCTTATTTTACCTGGCGAGGTTCAGGCTTGTCCTTCCGCCTGACTAAGCAAATTGTGCTACGCTTCTTTCGCCCACTAGCAGGGAAAGAATGTATCCCCCGGGTGACGAATAGGAGGATTGAATTTAGATCGGAGGTTTCTTTTACGTTCGAGGATATTTTACACGCAGTAAATCTATATCAGATGAAACTAGGCGATATTGACGCATCACTTTAAAAGGAATGTTCCATCGACATTTGAACCTACCGATGTGTGTGGATTCGTCATTTAGGAAAATATTCAATTCTTAGTTTCGGCGGAAGAGCCATTTCTGTAGTGCACAGTCCCTTAGTGGTTAAATCGACTTATTCGTTCTCGCTTATCTAAGGATTCCATAAAACAAAAATACTCTATGAATTGTCGACGTGCCTAACGTATGCTCTCTTCTTAAAGGATTAAGGACAACTGTGAGTCTTAGAGCACTTTTTACTGCTCCACTCTGAACACCTGATGGTGCATTTCTGTCATTCTTAAACAACCGATTTCTCTGATAAAGCTCAAGCTCTAAAAGATAACGGTTTACACTGAATGTGCTTAACGAAAAAGCTTGGTTTAGAGAAACGTTAACTCTAACTAGAGGACAACTATTACTTACTTATTGTTACCAACTGTAATTATCATCTTTTAAATGAAACTAAACACACTTTTCGTTGTGACACGCGTTTAGAAGTAAATCGAATTGTCAATATTTCAAATTTTCGAATGTGCACCAGAAAATCTGCTACATTATTGTCTCAGCAACGTAATACTTTTAGTTGAGAATTCAAAATCTATGTTGCAGGTGGACGCTTTCCACGTCCTGAAGGACCTAAATCATCGCCAGATGACGGGCAACTTCCGCCCTTTGCAGCCGCTTGACGGGCGCGCCGTAGTCTTCGCAGCGTGCGATCTGTAGTCTCCTCACAGCATAGCTTGTCAATAGGAAGATTCTACAGGAAAGTAGTAGAAGTAAAAATATCTATCAGATGAACCTACAGATTGTCCAATCAAAATAAAGTATATCTGACTGAATTATTTTATACATATGTTACGGCTAAAGTTTAAAACTAATCCCCGAATTAACCGACTAATTTTCACATTATTCACATTGGGTGGATCAAGACGAAAGTAAAGAACAGTCTCGAAGCATAATTCGGACTGTAGAAGGCTGACTTTGGCATTGGACTGCACTAGATGTCCTGGGTAAGTGACGTGTGTCACAGAGAGAAGGAATAGCAGACAAGTGATCAACAGGGATCAGAATACTGCTGGAGGTTTAAAGGCTAGAGGAAAACAAAGTGTGTAGTTAAGGGTTGGGTCCGTAAATTACTGTTTACACAATATCACATGACCTAATCCAACCTAACCTAACAAGATATCACTATATTCACTTCATTTGACGATTTGCGAATTTCTGAATTCCTGGGGAGATTCCAGACTTTAGCCTTTGAAGTAGTTATAAAACAACCTGAAGTGCGTGTAAAGCGTTATTTGTAATGCATATGTACGCCAAAATACTTTCTACGAACACACACCACTCCTTACACTCGGGCAATTACTTGCTTTAGACAGCACTATTTAGCTATTAGAAACACTAATTCCATGAACTCTGCAATTTTACGTTCATATATATATTATAGTTTATTTGAGTTGTGTGCGAATTAATCGGCTACTTCTAACACCCAGAAGTAATTTGAGCTTCAGTCGTTATACACACACACACACACACACACACACACACACACACACACACACACACACACACACACACACTATCAGATCGATTCCCAATGTGAGGATGAACCTTAACTTCAGCTATAAACTTCGCCAAGTGGATTCTAAATGAAATTGGAGTAAGACTGTCAGTACAAACTTGTGTCCAAAAATTCATTTTAGAATATTAAATAATTATTCTGCTACGTTCATTCCCATTGCGCGGGACAACTGTCTTTTCAAATTATCACTGTGCTCCGGTGACTATGAGCACTCGCGTAATTAAGATCACTTTCCTTGTGTATGGGAATAGAAGTCCTGGTTTAAATCCTTTGTTCGGTGTTTTCATGTTTCATACAGTCAGATATATTTACTACGAGCTACCAGAAGAATTCCATCGCGGCCCGGCCATTGATTTCACAAGACAACGGAGGGTGAGTTAGACCCTTGATCAAATGTGGGCATGGCGACCAGGGATTTGCATTTATTGAAGGCACTTAAAGTCCCTAATCGGTTCCAGCAATTTACGCCTTCTATACTCGCCGCTCTTTTATACTTTTATATCTTTTATCGAGGGAAGAAGGTTGAACGTTAGCAGCAAGGCCGCTAGCAATGGCGAATGATATCAAAGACTGAGTTGCCTTATTTCATTTTGAGGCATATCTAGCGGGATAAAATAGTGGATTACTTGAAGGTATAGGGGTCAGTACAGCTGAAGTTCGCTTGTACAATATTTCTCACTTGTTGGTCTACAGGTTCCGTTTTGATTGCCCAAAAACCTCCTGCACAAGCATGAATCATTTAATTTGACAGTCTTCAAATCGCGAGTATAATTAATGCTGAAAACTTTTCATGCAGACGTTCATTTGCAATTGTACAAAAAGTTTGATTGTGCAAGCGTATTCATCTTGAAGCTATATATGTAATCAGCTGGATATTGGATCGGCAATGTAAAAGTTTTTTCTAAATGGTTTCTGTTCAAATTATACACTTTGCAACTCCGCAAAAACTGAATGAGCTGTTGCTGTGACTAGTTTGCAATCTACAACAACTTTCAAATTTATCATTACCATTACGGTATGATTTTTTCTGTAGGGTTTTTATCCAGCCGACAGCCGGGTACCCTTGGCGTCCCGATAGGACGCATATTCGATCATACGTACACTAAACACCAAAACACTCGTGAGCCCTTCTGAGCTGGGGTCAATATAACGCGAAGCCCTCCGCGACAACACATGCTACATGAGTGACAAGGGACAACTTTGCCCTAGGCGGAACTCGAACCCGCGACCCTTCAGACCGAAGCGCTGAATCGGTACACGCTCTTAACCACCTCGGCCATCCAGGTCGCCCATGCTTTTATACTGCCTTTAAAATTAGAAAGCTGTTATTTCGAGTCAACCTTCCATTCCTCGTCTATTACCAACTTTCCTGGCTTCTCCACGGAAGCATTTATTTTTTGAAAACACAATCCACATAACTTTACCGTCCTCTTTGATCAGGAGGTTCAACTTGCCTTACCTCCTCTCCTTTTATTTTCCGTCCAATTTCAAAGTCTCCCCCACCTCTTTCGCCGCCCTAACGCCCCACCAGTCACCCCACCCCTCTCCCACACTCGCACGGTAAAGCTATGCAAAGCCTCCCCCTCCTGCGCCGCATTGGAGTGCCTTCGATCCGAGGCAAAGTAGTTCCAAGTCCTCGCGAGCAGCCGCGGAGTTTCCTTCAGACATTTTCGCCCGGCGCACCGCCGCGCCGCCGCGCGCCGCCCCGACCGGAAGTTGGGCGCTGTACTCCGCTGTACTGGCTCGGGCCGCCCTCTCGGAATCCCTCTTTCTCTTTCTCATTTCCTTCCTCCTTGCCATCGTCGGAACTCTCTCCGGTGGAACATTTGTGCATCTGCAAGCGCGTGTTGTCTCCCCACACCACCTCCGCGCCCGCCTTTTCTGTTTTTTTTTATAAAGTCACCGGTTTAGAGGTAAACCCGCTTTGCTACATTGCGGTGAAAGGCAACTGCAACTGAGGTCGGCGAAAAAATCTGCGAGAGCAGAAGTAAAAAAGGCAGATCCACTGGAGATTAATTGTAGAATTACAGTGGCGTGGTTTAATATGTATAACAATACTCATTAATACAAGGAAATTGTTTTCTAATGATTAGATGAGCTGATAGAGATCGTATGCTCCAATTGAGAAAGATAAAATATTTGGTGCGAGATGAAAATGAGAATGCTTCAGTTGTACATTGAAAATCATGACGTAATAATAATATTATTATTATTATTATTATTATTATTATTATTTATGTTAATAGAATGGAAGTTTGATGCCGGTTGGGACAATACAATAACAATCCAGAAGTTGATATTAGGAAATGTCAATTTTGTTGTAAATATATTTATTAACATCTCGACGTTTCGTACGTTTTGCATGCGGATTTTCAAGAGCACTATAAGTATATAACAAAAAGGTTATTAATTGCATTAAACAATTACAGTCCCACATGATAAAAAACATAGATACACAAACACCAAAACCGCTTATATGAAAAAATGGCGTTTCGAACCCTTGTGTGCATATTTACATGATAAAAACTCTTTTCATATGCCGAAAGTGGAGTCAACTCGGGGGTTAGAGCAGCCTTATGCTGATTGTGACAGGCAGTGCATGACTCGATATGCTAAGGAATCAAAGTGCAGTGATTGTAAAGTCGGGGCATTGTGGAGTAAACAGTGGTTTTAGCATACGAACTTAAGAGATATTGGTTCATTAGTGATGCTTTATAAACTTGATTGAGTTTGTATATATCATTTTTGGTGTTCTATCATCGTTCAACATATTTTGCACCATTTCAGCAACCCTTATTATGGATGTTTGTTTTTCAAGACGTAAAGCTTTAACCTTATCAATCCTAATGGAGTGATTACATCCTGTTCTGTGTTTCGTGAAAGAGGTGTGTAGTGCAGCTTCTTTGTTGATGCATGTATGTTGGTAGACCTGTTTGCTAAGATATTGTTGGGATTTCCCGATGTATGACTGTTCACAATCATTGAATGGAGTAGAGACACTACATTAGATTTATCCCCAATTTTGGTTTTATCTTTCTGTTCGCTTGTATAACTGGCTGGTCTTATTTAAGTTGTAAAAAACAATCTCTAAATTTTATTTTTTTTTTGAAAAAGATCTACCAACATAGTGCTCTTGAAAAGGTGTACGCAAAATGTACAAAAAGTCCAGAAGCAAAGAAATATAAATACAACAAGATTTACATTTGATCCCGTATGGTCCAAAGCTGCATTAAACGTTCCTTCTATTAACATCATCATTAATAATAATAATAATAATAATAATAATAATAATTATTATTATTATTATTATTATTATTATTATTATTATTATTGTAACACTGCTTCTAGAACTTATACACGTGGAAACCAGTATCTATTTTCCTTACATCCGTATAATGAGAAAAATGTACGATAAATAGAATACGAGATACAGCACGCGTCTTGTAACTCGTTTTGTTTCGTAACTCGTTTTGTTACATCATCAGGTGCTGAACTAATGGGACACAGAAACTGTTATTCTACATATCAATTAGTGTAATTACTAGAATAGTTCACAAACACTACAATTGTCACAAAAGTATAAGTCTATTGAGTAAAATTAAGTAAAATTATCTCAAAATCAAAATCTCATTTGAGATAATTTACTTAATTTTACTTAAGTCTATTGAAAGTAATAGAATAAACGAATAAAAGAAGCCTCGATTATATCAGTAACGTATCCAGTTTGAGTCATTCAATCAAACTGATTTTGAACACATTTCTTACGTTATTTTTCTCTGCCTCTAGGGCATTTAAAAATCATTTTACTAGATTTTATTTATCATTTTTGGCAATGTTTCAGGTCATCAAAATCCGCTTTCTAGTAATTACTATTGGATTTTAAAACTTATATTTACCACACACAACCACTCGATTTAAATAAACCTCAAATCAAAGCGCAGCGCAATTTAAGTAAGCATATGTAATATATCTGTTTTTCTATTAGATTCAAATAGTAACACGAATTTGTTGCTCTGCAATAACAAAGAAACAACATTCGATGTTATTATTCAATTTGCAGCTTCTTGATAAAGCGAAATATTTACGACCTTATGTCGTCCCTGAATCAGTCATTTTTTTCAACAACCACGCGTGCGTCTCGTTCGAGATCTACGCTATCGATCCGCTCATCATTCGATTGAAGTGCTAAACTCAATTAGGTTAGGGATACCTCCCTTACATCTTCCCCCCCAAAATAAAGGTTTTGGTACAAAATTTTTGGTGCGAAATTGTGTAAAGATTTTTTATTCATCTGGTGCAGGGGTTGGAATGAGTTTAGAGATGTGAAATAAATTTGATTCTGATTTTTTGTGTCCTGTGTCAATTTCACAAATTGATTTTGATATTTTCTTCTGAATCTTGTAGGGTCCAATTCTCAATTCATCCAATTTTTTTCGGTTCATTCGGTTGCCATTTTCGATGAATACCAGGTCTCCAGCATTGAAGTCATAGTCTTTCCTGTTTTTGTCAAATAATTTTTTATTGTATTCATGGTGTTTAATACTGTTCTGTAGGGCAATTGTTCTATCATTCTCTAGATTATTAGCATTTTTATTTTGTATCAGTTCTTTTGGTAATATTGAGGTATCTTCACCGATTAGCAAGTATTTTGGGCTGAATCCAGTTACAGTGTGTTCAGTTTCATTGTATTTTTTTACACAATTATGTGCTACATTTGTCCATGCATACTTTTTTTCTTCATTTATTGTACATCTAATTTTATTCACTAAGGTTTGATTAAGTCTTTCATTTAAACCATTGGAGAATGGTGCGTTAACCGCTGTAAAAATCATAGTGATATTCTTCTTTACTAGAAAATCTTTGAAATCTTTGGAGTTTATGCCTGGGTATTGATCAGTCAGAAGTATTTTGATATTATGATCTTTAAGTGCCATTTCCGTTAGTTTGATGAAATCAGATGAGTTTTGTGTTTTTGATGTTAATATGTAGGCAAATCTTGTGAAGTGATCCACAAGAAGATGTAAATATTTTTTAGAGGATCGTGAACCACCGAATCCACCAATCGTGTCAATGGAAACTACATCAAACGGTTTTCGTGCAGGACCAAGATGTGACATCAAACCAATTTTGTCTTGTCCTCTTGATTTGTTTTTTATACACACTTCACAGTTTTTACAACATTTTTTTATGTTTTCTGAAATATTGTTTGATGTATAATGAGGTAGTATTTTGCTTTGCATTTGTTTCATCCCTATGTGGCAAAAATGTTTGTGTATGTTTCCTATAAACTTCTTACAAAATTCTTCTGATAATATGATTTTTTTCTTTTTTTCTCATTTTTTTGTAATACAGGTTGTCTTTAAAAGTTAGTCTGTGTTTGCTAGTTTTTATATCTTCGTTTTTTTTTTGATCCTCAATAATCTCTTCTATTGTTATTAAATTCACAGTTTTTAAATTATCATCTTCATCTTCATGAGGTTCTAGTACTGGGTTTCTACTCAAACAGTCTGCTTCTAAGTTATTTTTACCTGGATGGTATATTATTTCGAAGTCATATTGTGATAAATAGTAGGTGAGATCACCTAATTCTTCATCTGTTCTAGATTTGATATTCATTTTGTTTAATGGTTTATGATCTGAAAAT
>BLKR01017517.1:0-11073 GCA_011170035.1 Teleogryllus occipitalis
GTGTAGAACGTAATAAATAAGCACCCGAACAAGAGCTTGTGTATGGGAAGATCTCAGAGTGTATGTAAATGTGTGTGCATGGTATACGGACATGCATGTGCGTGCTTGTGTGTGTGTGTATAGCGGGGGGTTATCTGCTATGTTTACGTAATGCAAACAAGAAATATGTTACAACCATTGATATAATTTTTAAGGAATAACCATATTTTTAGAAACCGAAGGTTGTATTTTGAAAGCGTTTCCGGGAGTGAAAGTTCGCCTATAAACTTTCCCGAACTTTTATGTTTCCCAGTAGTAGATATTGGAGGAAAATGGTATATAAGAGAAGAGAATAACTATTATAAAGGAGAAATCATTCGTGTATAGAAATAAAGATTTGAAACTTTCATGCAGTGGACAATACATTATGATAACAGCTATTCTGCTTGTATCTGCATGTCTGTGAACAATAGTAGCACCGAAACCTTACCCAGGATTTTCACGAGAATGGATATTGCCAACGATATGGCCAAACTCGATACTAAGCGAACTTGAACAGGATGATTACGTTGGCTTCCGCGGCCGGAGTTTGTATTATCTAGGCTATCAGGAACGAGCCGCGTCTCTGTCGTGATGGCTGATGTTTAGTCCAACATATTGAGGCCATCCTCACAGCGTACTGCAGCAATACGTTCTGAGGAACAAGAATCACACCTACGACTTATGCTGTGCGGTTTACAAACTGGTAAGTTTTTTTTTTGTTTTTTTTTTGGTTAATTAAGGTCGCATCAACATCTTAGGTCATTAGCGACCACTATTGCTGTTAACGGTATGGTAACTATGTGGATGAAACGATATGGTGATTGATGATAAGGGGTGAAAGGACGAACACAAATACAACCATGCCCGAGGCGGGACTCGAACCCGCGACCCTTCGGTCCGAGATCACTACGACACTACTGCCTCAGCGATCTCGGCCACCGGGCCGGCTAAACTGGTAAGTTTCTACAGACCAAACAAGCAAAGAGATCGCATTATTTAAAACTTCTATCCAGCAAAAAATACCCAAACTTCAGATAATTTGAACTAAAAATGATTTCACTGATTTCACATTTGGGAGCACGCATTCATTTGGGAGCACGTAAGTGTTTTCTTCTAAGAAATTTATTAAAAATCGGTTCTGAAGTGATCTGGATTCTTCCTTGCTACATGTTTTGAGATTAGGAACAACAGAACCTGATGCGAACATTCACTCATTGCAGTTAAGAGCACAGTGCTCTCAGTAAATTCAATTTTTTAAAATTTTGTTTCAACCAATTTATTTATTTCAGTTTGTTCCTAGAATTTTTTTTTTTATTTTTCCATTGGCAAGATATTAATTGAATTGAACATCGCTCTGTGCTGTTCTCCAAACTTCTATTTTTTCTGTTGAACCTATCTTAGTTTTGTTTATTTTTAATTCCACTCTTGTCACTCTTTTATGCAATTGTTAGTGTATTAAGCGAATAAAATGATTAAACCTTTGTTTCAATTATACTATACATTTCATTTTATACAAGTATATCTTTTCTATGTGCAGAATATTTTTTAAAAAGTCCTAATATTAAAGTGCGGCCCGCACTCATTCCTAAGCTTTTCAACGGTGTCCTCGAGACCTTGTGTGTTGGAAATCCTATTCTAAAACAATCGACACTTTTTCAGATGTCCCTGTGAGTACCCTTTCATACCATAGTCTATCTCCCCCTCCCCCCGCCCTCTCTGAGATTGAGAGCTTCGGTAACTTCCTTTTTTTTGCCAAGCGAGAAGTCCGACGCTCCTCACGCTACTGATAAAATATACTACTTTACGCGTATTGTGGCGCTTCCGCGCATTAATGAGACGCGCGCGTGTTTCGCGTAACCGTCGAGCCAGTTGCATGCGGCGGCCGTGGGACGCAACGGGGCGAGCGCCACCTCTGCATCGCCGATGCTATCGACGTTCGACGCGGCTTCCAGCGGGCGTCCCGTGGCTGGCGCACCGCCCGTGCGCGCGCGCGAGCGCTTTGGGCGTATTTGGCACCCGTGTGCAGCACAGGTCACACGTTCGTGGTCGTGGTCGATTACTGTCGGTACGTGGCCCATTGGGCCGGCACGAGGGAACGGATGGTGGGGGTGGACGAGCAACATACATTTGAGGAAAAATTGAACCGAGATTCAGACCTTGATTAACCATCCTGCGGATGAAGTGCATACATTATTCCAAACCACGTGGATTTGACCTGCGTGTAATCATATGAGAGAGAAAAAAAAGTCTATGTAGATACAAAGTGGTTAGAATACGACCGGGACTGCTTTCTTTTTCAGACCACTTTTGCGCATTATCTGTTACCTGACAGGAATGTCAATCCAACCTCCACTCTTTCTCTGTTCGAACGTGATCAGCCGTGTAGATGATGCTAGAGTGATGAGGAAACAGAAATGCCACAAAGTTTCTAACAACACGTTGTGATAAAAAATTACCGTTAAAGAAAGTCAGCAGTCATCTGAAATCTGCCAGACTCGAAAAACCATACGGAGAAGTGTGTATCTCATGGACCGGTGCGTTTGATCGGGGTACAGTCTTTATCTCGCAAACCAGGTCTGGGAGCGCCTGCTCGTGTTGTAGTAATTCGGCAACCGTGTATCTTTGCCCCTAGTAAAGACACAGCAGTGGGTGACACATCAGGAAGACAAAGGGTGAGGTGAGCTTCATGTCATAAGCTGCAGCAACTTTCCTGTTTCTGGATTTTTCCCATTCCAGTCTCATGACGGCCAGGTACATGGTTCACAGGCCGGAATCCTTTCGAGTTGTGCGAGGCGTGGCGGGGGGGGGGGGGCTGGCGTTTTCTGGAATTCTGTCCAGTACGCTCTATAAGAAAATCTGTGATATTGAAGATGTGGAGGAAAGTTATGACTGAATGGTCGAACCCAGACGTAACAATAATCACTATTTAATGAAAGACGGCTTAGAGAGAAATCTGAAATATATCTTTTGAAATTACA
Organism: Teleogryllus occipitalis; assembly: GCA_011170035.1. Taxonomy (NCBI): domain Eukaryota; kingdom Metazoa; phylum Arthropoda; class Insecta; order Orthoptera; family Gryllidae; genus Teleogryllus; species Teleogryllus occipitalis. The sequence goes on from BLKR01017517.1 coordinate 3,000, forward strand.
TCAAGCTCTGCATAACATTATTATTATTATTATTATTATTATTATTATTATTATTATTATTATTATTATTATTATTATTATTATTATTATTATTTATATTTTATTGGGTATACTCATTTCCCATTGCTCGCGGGCTTGAAACTTGGAAATTACACAAAAAGGAAAATCGCAATACATTTAGTACAAATATTTATAAAATATTAATGAGCAGTAAATTGATAATTATTGATAAATATTGATAAAATTAATAAAAATATTATTACTCCGTTCAATATTAATTTTGTCTATTCTTTCCTGAACGTGAGTTCTTGTATGGAAAAAATAGGTGCTTTCTCCTTCCAAGTAAAATACGCGCATCTTCCCCCACCGAAACCTGAGTGCACACGACTGCCGGTGGTCATGGTAAAAATGAAGGTATGTCACGTGTTTGCCAAATTGACACAACAAAAGCAGATACTCCCACGTAATGGTTCCGACATAAAATAAAGACTTGATGTGCTTTCGAGATGGGTGAGAACGCGTGGACAGTGGCGACACGCCCTTCTCCAAAACCGACATGCGCGGAGGATTCCTTCAGCGGCAATTGATTGATTGATTCCGGGCGCGTCAAAGGCTGAGACCATTATTCCCGTAAGTGTAGTGATTTTTTTTTCTCCTCGGGAGGTGGCGTTGATCTTCCCTTGCTCGATGGTGAGATCCGATGCCGACTTACCCGTCGCCTACTGGGGTTTTCCTCAACGAGGTATCTCCCACCAGCGGGGCACCGCCCCAGCCGGGACAGGCTCTAAGCTCCCGACCGGTCTCCCGGAATATGTGGTAGTGTAGTGCATGTTAGTGTAAGTGTGTGTGTAAGGGGAGAGGATAGGACAAGGAAGAGGAAGGACAGATCGCGCGCGGTCCGTGGTCCGTATGTTAGGGTACTGCTCCGGCATCCGCTTGGTGTTGATCGGATGAAGTGCGGAAAACTACCGATCAGAGCAGCCCTCCACTAGAATTCTCTTCCAGAGAGCGGTTGTCCTCGACCTAGCTCTCTAGCTTTTGTTGAAAATCCTATCACCGTCGGGACCCGAACCTTAAGACCTCCCGGCACTGCAGTGACATCAGTTGATGCCTTGCATCTCTCCCGGTCCTTTAGCAGGAAAAATGAGGGCAACGTTTTGGGTGAAAGCTGGAAGGGGTTTATTGACGTAGACTTTCTTACAAAAGCCCAAAGAATCAATGCAGCTTATTATTGAGAACGTCTAGAAACAAAAATAAAGGGAAAAAATCGAACCAGGTGGAAAACAAGTGTAAACAGGTAGCCTTCCTTCAATACAATGCACGGTCTCATACACACAAAAAACGCTGGTAACCTCAACAAATAAAAATGATACTTTTTGTCGCAGGCACTGTATAGTCCTGATTTGGCCTAAGTGATTTTTACCTGTTTGAACGGATTATGTCGGACTTGGAAGTTAGGAAGTTTGGGGTTAATGATGCCATCATTGCCTATGTTCTGGAGTAGACACGAAGAAAAACGAGAATATTCTATAAAAAAAGGCATTGTAATGCTGACAGACCGTTGGAAAAATATATGGGCTCTGGAGGGAGTACTTTTAAGGATGACGTGTAAATATGAGTTTAGTAATAAAGTACTTTGCAAAAACATCGGTGTCAGTCATATTTGAATGACCTTGTAAATATGTATTACGCTCATAGAAGTGCCCAAACAATAAAATAAGTGTCAAATATATTTAGGGGCATTTGAACAATGAATATCACGGAGAAAAATAATACTGACTTGCTAAACTCTTGCTATTACATCGCACAAAAGGAAGAGATGTAGAGAAGTTACAACAGAAAAGCACAACTGAAAATATAAAAGCATAAGTTATTTTATTTCATGTGGTTCAATACTTATTCTTCAAGACCAATGGAATGAGGAATGTTTACAAATTGTGGAACAATAGAATTTCTATTCATTCATAGTGTTGTATCTATTTTTGAATATTGTAGACTGTAGTACGAAATCCAACTATCTACCGAAACTTGAAATGTAATGAATCTCATATAATTATAAGGATTGAAACTTTTTGTAAAAATAAGTGTCATACGACTGATGGACCTTGTATTTATGTACTCACTATTTTTGGATTTAAAAATGCTCATTAATCATGAATTTTAAAGTCTCGCAATCTTTGCTTCTCGAACCATAACCTCTCATTCACTCATTTGCTGCGCTACTATGTCGACTGATTTCGTTAGATCGATTATAACTGATTCAACAGAATGACGTAATTAACAAATGGTGGCAGATAAGCGTTAATTCTGTTAATTTTAAGATATTAAAATTTATTTAGTATTTATACCACGAAATTGGTAAATAAGATCTACAGAATCGGTTAATAATAACGTATCCGGGGTCCAATGATTTTCATTTAATGAAAAAATCACGGAAGTTGGTATAAGAGAAAGTTCAAACTCCTTTTTAAACGAAAACCGTTAGTATTTTAAATAAAACAGATTAGAAACGCTACTTAATTGCAAGCTGCTTCTGAAGAGTTGACGCAGGGAGTACAACTGAGAGTTATTGCATAACATCCATTTGAGTAAGATTGTAGCTAGTATTTGGTTATCATAAAAACTCATACAGATCTAATCATATTGTTAAAACAATGAAAAAATGTGCGAAATGTACAACCATTATAAATCAAGTTGTGGAAATAGACACTGATGGTGGTACGGAATGGTACAGACTTTCTCACTATAGTTGCTTTTCTAATTTTTTTAGTCTAAGCTAGCATTTAGGTACTGCCCCCACCCTCATCCTAGGTGCTACCTACCGGCGCCAAACGAACCGAAAATTTCAATTTTTTTCTTCAGTTTATCAACTCACAGTAGAATTGAAATATGCCTTTAAGAACATTACAGAACAATAAAACAGTCTTACATGCAAATTTGTCATAGAAAAACTGAGCTGTTCTTAACAAAAAGCGCTTATTATAATGCGCAATTTTGAGTTCATTTTCACATAGAAAATTTTTTTTATTATATAAGATCGCATCAACATCTAGGTCATTAGCGACCAATAGAAGATTTGCGTTTTCGAGAAACTTCATCCGAAATCCTTTGAAACTCTTGTGTTCACAACTGCAATATTTTATAGAAAATGCACATAATGTGAATATCAACGACGTGAGGGATATTTAAAAAATACATTTGTGTAATTGAAAGTCAAGATAAATTAAAATGGCGTTAATGTCATTTTATTCCGCGCATTTAGCACTATCAGCACAAAACGTTTAAAGAAAAAAATTGGAGCAGTTTTTGAAAAAGTGTCGTTCAAGCATTTCTTAAAATAAATAATTTTGAGCTCATTTTAACAGAAATGTCTGGAGTTTTCGAAAAACTTTGAGGCATCATTTGAAGCTCTAGCACTCACAAATACAATACTGTTTATAAATCGACGGTAATGTACACTTAGATGACAAACGTCATGGAGTACCTCCTAATATAGTTTCGAACCTCCTTTTGGGGTTCCCACCGGGGAAGTGGAGCAACTGGACGTGCCACGGAATCAACAAACTGTTGGAAGTCCCTTACGGAAATACTGAGCCATGCTGCCTCTATAAAGCCGACCATAATTGCGAAAGTGTTGCCGGTGCAGATATTATGCACGAACTCACCTCTCGATTAAGTACCATAAATGATCGATGGAATTCATGACGAGCAATCTTAGTGGCCTACTCATTCCTTCGAATTGTTCACAATGTTCTTCAAACCAATTGCCAACAATCGAGTCCCGGTTACATGGCGCACTGTCATCTATAAAAATGTCATCTTTATTTGGGATCATGAAGTCCATGACCGTTTCCAGTCAATGATCGGTTCAGTTGAGCCAGTGGACTCACTGAACTCACTGAACTGAGTGGACTCACTGAACTGAGCCAGTGGACTCACAACATTCTAAGTTCAAAACAGTCCCCACCATCACTTTGCACAGTGTCTTGTTGACAACTTGGGTCCATGACTTTGTGGGATCAGCGCCACAATCGAACCCTACCATCAGCTCTTACCATCTGAAATTGGAACTCATCTGACCAAGCCACGGCTTTCCAGTCGTGTAGGGTCCAATCGATATGGTCATGATCCCAGGAGAGGTGTTGCAGACGATGTCGTGCTCATAGCAAAGGCACTCGTGTTGGTCTGCTGCCACAGCCCATTAAACCAAATTTCACCCCACTGCCTTAACGAGTACGTTTGTCGTACGTTCCACATTGATGTCTGCGGTTCTTTCATGCAGTGTTGCTTGTCTGTTAGCACTGACAATTCTACGGGCCGCTTCGTTGTGTCATTAAGAGAATGCCATCAGCCACTGCGTTGTCCGTGAGGTTAGAAGTCAGTTAGGTGAGAAGTTATGCCTGAAATTAGATATTCTCGGCTCACTCTTGATACTGTGGATCTCGGAATATTGAATGCCCTAACGATTTCCGAAATGGAATATCACGTGCGTGTAGCTCCAACTACCATTCCGCGCTCAAAGCCTATTAATTATCGTCGGGCGGCCATAATCTGACCAGAATCGTTTTCACATGAATCACATACATGGAAGCTCTGTCAATGCATTACCCTTTTGTACGCGATACTACTGGCATTTATATATTTGCTTATTGCTATTCCATGACTTTTGTCACCTCAATGTAAATATTAATGTCATGAGGGATAGTTTTAAAAAAATACATTTTTGTAATAAAAAAATAAAAGTATGCAGCAAAATGGCGTTATGTCATCTTATTCGATACAAGTATCACTATTCGCAAACAAAATGTTTAAAGAACAAATTTGGATACGTTTTTGAAAAAATCTTGTTTTTAAAATTGCCTTTATTACACGCAAAATTTCTCAAAATGTATTCACTTTAAAAAATTTATATCTCGATTTAATGATCTAATTTTGAATAACATATTTTGTCCAGAGGGAAAATCGCTAACTTCAATCCGTTGTTGTAGGAGAAGGCCGAAAAAATTTAACTTTTGCAATTTTCGTAAATTCACATATTTTAACGAAAGTATTCCATTTTAAGCGTTTTTTACGCTATCCGAGGACAAAGTTTAATAATAAATTCATATTTGAGATAAAATTGAAAGTGTCCTTGAGATAAAGAAAAATGCAAAGTACACCCAAAAATTAAAGTATCGGTTTCAAATTCAAGCAGCCGCCAGATCGATTGGGGAATATTAATTTTGGAGAAAATCTTGTTTACGGTTTAGCCGCTAGCGCTTTTCTCAGTCAGACGGACAGACGTTTTGCGGTCAAGCGATTTTTCGGTATCAAGGATCAACGTAACGTGAATTCTGAAAAGGTAACGTCTTAGAGGAAGTAATTTGATCCATAGATGAACGGGAATTATCCTATTTTTCGTTATCAGGCTCGTACAATACGATTTCTTCATAAGATCTTTTCGCCGCAGAATTACATAACTCTCTCTGTATGTTTGTGAAAAAGTAAAAATAAAATATTTGTACAATGTTCCATAAATTAATATAATTTTTTGCGTATAATAATAATTTAATAATTAGTGAAGTATTTCCTTTTTTTTCAAATATTAAGACGAATAGTACATATACAAACTTAAATGGTAAACTTCCTGAATGAAAACTCGTGGTACTATGTATTAGAATATTGTAGTACCTCAGTCTGCTGAAAAAAAGTTGACAATCGATAACTAACGCAAAGTTATGTAAGCTTTTTTACAGAACTGACATTTGATTATTCAAAGAAATGAGTAAAAATATATGAAGTGATACGATAACATCCATCGTTATATCTGACTATAAACTTTTCGGGTAGAGATATATATCAAGTTTCTCTGTGTGCTGCCTTTTATTACATATTCTGGTTTTCTCCTGCCTCTAAATGCAAATGATAAATTAATACTTTCTAGACATGTGCCAGACGTTCTGAATTTAACTTCATATTCGGGAAGTCCCGAATTGGAGTTACGTCATGAGCAGAATTTCAACTCATGCTGAATTGTCGATTAGTCAGCACACAGTGAGGCAGATTTCGGCTCCCCGGTACTCACAGCGAAAGCTGAAGTACGTAAAGTCTTTCTTTAGAGTAAAACATGTACTACAATTAGAACCACAACTGTATTTGTAGAAAATTGCCGAGAATTTATGAAGCCTAGTATTAAAATGCTTTTCCTCTTACCTTATGGTCTTACTCGTACCTTATATCAACAAAAAGACCAAAGAACAATGTATTCTGCCTTTCTGACAACCGATATGAGATTTCTGTCTGATTAATCTGCCAAACACATCACATTAAATAAACCATTAAAATTGCATAAATTGCATTCGATTGCAACCAGTACTTATTCGTTCAGTATTTATTTACACTACATTTCAGTTAACAAAGTCTACAACAACGGAATCACAATTCACTAAGAACACGGGGTAAACATGTCTCTTGCAGATGAATTGTTTTATATTTGTCAAGATCAGTACGTGTATGTAGTACTGAACTGCAGTAGGAATTCCTGCAATCCAACGTACCTTAAAAACAAAATCCATAACATGTAATTGTAATCCCTGATATTTCTGTAAAGGAACACATACTTCAGATGCGCATTGCGTTTATATATATCCGCCAATCTTTGCATTTAAAAACAGTCAATCTTCGAACTTAAAAAAAATCACTAATTTTGCATCGCAAACTATAACCTCATATTCACTTTCTTGCTCGCACTCAACAACGAACTGTCGACTACAAACTATGAATAGATTATAACTCGCACAATAAATCGTCGTAATGATCAAATGACGGCTTAATTGTGTTATTCTATTAATTTTAAAATATTATTAAACCTTAATGTTATTATAAAACCGGTCAATAAAAGTAGAAACACAACTAGGGCCCTCTACTTTTCATTTAAATGAAATTTTACATGATATTTGGTTGAGTAGAAAACTCAAATTTTTGTCTAAACAAAAACATTAGTGTTTGATATCTGTAAATAATAATAATAATAATAATAATAATAATAATAATAACAAAAAACAACAATTTTATTAACTCTAAGACAACATGACTATTTTGAATATTACTCTTGCATTATATTGTTTCTTAATAAAGTCGATAAAATAAATTGCGGTTATTTATGAATTGTTATAGTAATTTATTTGACAAAAATAGTACTAATGTTTAAACGACAAAAATTGATAAAATGTTGCGCAAATTTTGTACTGACACACAACTTTGTGCAAGAAGCGCAACAGGCGAATAGGCGCAATAGGCCTTAGGCCATAAGGCCGCTCTTCCGCCTGACCATGGAGGAAAACTCGCCGAGCCTTCCATGGCACTGGCAATGCCAAACTCTTACGACACGAATTTGTTCATACAGGAGAATGATAATTGGTGTAGGGAATGCTGAAGTATTCTCCCTCCTCTTGAGAGTGCAATGTGCTTGCTAGAAAAGTATTATTCCCCCCCCCCCAGATCACAATTACTCCGTATATCACTTATTTATGATAACTCTCTTCGAAAAGTTCAAATCAAGGAAATTTGAAAGAAAGGAAAGACAAAAAACAACTAACTTTTTCATGCGCATTCTTAGTATTTTTTCACTGTGCTGCAAGAGCGAAAACTGTCTTCGTCTACCCCCCCCCCCCACTCCCACTTTTCATCTATCCCCCCCACTTTTGTATGTCTTCCTGCTAGTGAAATTGACTCAATCGCTACATGTCATGAATCGACCTCGGAATTTTAAACACCAAAAGGGATGATTTAGGCACCCAAAATAGGTAACAAAATTTTGAAATTAGGCACTTTATCCATGAAAAATGTCGTTTTTATTAATTAAAAATGAAAGATTATGTTTCTGGCATCTAAAACTGATCATAAAGGATGAAACGACGGCGGAGAGAGCGAGGACGGCGGAGCGAGTGAGTGAGGACGGAGGAGAGAGAGTGAGGACGGAGGAGAGAGAGTGAGGACGGAGGAGAGAGGGTGAGGACGGAGGAGAGAGGGTGAGGACGGAGGAGAGAGGGTGAGGACGGAGGAGAGAGGGTGAGGACGGAGGAGAGAGCGTGAG
>BLKR01017518.1:0-11065 GCA_011170035.1 Teleogryllus occipitalis
CTATCGCAAGTGGACCAAAACACACATAAACATACCGCAGGTTCTATTTTCGTTCAATTCTCCCAGTTTACGAAACTCTTTAAATTTAGGAATGAATTTAGGCTTCTTCTTCCTTTTCCTGGTCTCCTTCTTCATCATTAATTTCACTTGGGTTCTTCTTTCTTAGAATTTCTCATGTGGAAAATAATCATTGCTAAAAAGTAGATGATATAGTGAATTCCTCAAAGCAAGTATATTCTCAACTGCCTAACAGGAATTCTGCGACAAATAAACCTTAATGTAGCGACAAGTTTCCAGTTAAGGTTCTTTTCTTACCTTACAAAATAGCTGCATTTTCTTTTCCGATAGGACCAATTTTTCAGAGAAAATCTAAGAACATTCGGCGCATTTACTGTAGAAACGATTTGTATTTTGAAAAGCAGAAATGGACGAATATTCTATTTGCTATTGGTTGATTGTTAGTGATTCCGGGCTCGTCAACTACTGAGGTCGTGAGTTGTAAGTGTAGTGCATGCTTTCTACAGTGGGAGGTGGCGGTGATCTTCCCTCGCTGAATTGCGAGATCCAGCGCCGACCTACCGTCAGCTAGTGGGGCTTCCCCCTAACCAGGACTCTCCCACCAGCGGGGCACCGCCCCAGCCGGGACAAGTTCTAAGCCCCCGACCGGGCTCCCGGAATATGTGGTAGTGTAGTGAATGTTAGTGTAAGTGTGTGTATGTTTAAGGGGAGAGGATAAGACAAGGAAGAGGAAGGAAAAATAACGGGCAGTCCATGGCCCGTTTGTTAGGGTACTGCTCCGGAAATCACCTGGTGTTAATCGGAGAAACTACGGAAAACTACCGATTAGTGCAACCGGCCTCTAGAATTATCCTTCAGAGAGCGACTGAATTTGACCTAGCTTACAAACTAGTGTCGAAAATCTTGCCACTGGGACTCGAACCTAGAACCTACCTGTCAGATATTTGCTATTGGTGTTGATGGTACTTGTGGGTAGAGAGATATTGCAAAAGTATATTCTAGGAGAAAAAGGAGTGAAATTTTATCAATAAATATATTATTCAATTAAATATTAGCTTCGAGTTTCATTAATAGCACTACTCAGTTGAAATAATCGAATTGCTACGACTTAAATTACCAGTACAAAAGCAATCCTGTATAACAGCAATATATTTCGCCACCTTAGTTATATTTGAATCGCATATGGTCTTTTCAGTTCACCTTAAATTCACGAAAAATGGTTTTATGTTATTTTCGGAAAATTCAACGTACGTACGACACGAATTAAAATAAGTAGTCAACGTAATATGAATAGTGCAATACGCACGATTAACTCGATTAAGCTAACGTACTTCCTTGACAAAAAAAATTCTTTTGCATTGTTCCCAAAATCTATCACCACAAATGACGCTGGAAAAGTCATTGGTGTGCAATGCGATGGATACATACCGTCATGGAGAAGACAAAGATGAGCTAGAGATGGCCTATAAAGAAAGATTAAATTTCATTTTCAAAGGAGGAAGTCCTCTTCACTATAGATCTCCTGAAGCTAATGAACAAAAGAGGATTCTACAATGTGAGAATGTTGAATAGCTGTATCATTCCTATAATAGTAGTTTACGATATAAGTGTCGTAAAGCATCTTATTACAATACGAGATTGGAAGATTGCCAAACGAGGCCGTTAGGCCGAGTTTGGTAACCAATCGAGTATTGTAATAAGATGTTACGACACGTATACCGTACAACGTTTTATCCACTTTGTAAAAATTAGTTAGATTTAATCTAAAAGATCGTCCTACGCGTTCGTTTAGTACTAACGATTTATTTTCTAGAAGTGGCGACACTGTTTCTAACAATGATAACAATTGAAACACATTTGGTGTCAACCTCAAGCTTTGTGTATTCTTTCCACGGTGTAAGAGTATTCTTTTCCAATATGAGTGACAGCAGCTGTGATTCTGACATCGAAATAGCAGCAAATGCTGCTCTAGACACGCTATTACCAGAGAAATCACGAAAAAAATATGAGCGTGAATACACTTTATTTAGAGACTGGAGTGCAACCAAACATATTAAAACCATTTCGGAAAAAGTTATGATGGCGTACTTCTCTGGTAAGTCTAAAAAGAGAAACCCTCAAGTCTATGGTCACATTATTCCATGTTAAAGAGTACAATATTACTTAATGATAATGTGGACATAAGTAAGTTCACACAATTGATAGCTTTCTTAAAAAGAAAGAGCGAAGGATACATGAGCAAGAAATCTAAAATATTTTCGAAAGATGACATACATAAATTTTTAATAGAGGCAGATAATGAAATTTATTTAATGATGAAGGTGACATTAATAGTTGGCGTTTTTGGAGCTTGCCGTAGAGAGGAATTGAAAAATTTAGAATTAAGTGATAGAGAGGATAAGAATACGTATATTATAATTAATATACCAAACACCAAGACATTAATTTCAAGACAATTTGTTATTACTCAAGGAAGTGTCAAAGAATTCAACTGTTTGGAGACTTTTCGTCAATATTTTCGCCTTCGGCCGGAAAATGTCAAGCACGATCGTTTCTTTCTCTCCTACAAGAATGGAAAATGTTCTTCGCAACCATTTGGGATAAATACTTTTGGAAACATTCCAAAAAAAATAGCAATGTATCTTGGTTTGAAGAATTCTGAAACTTTTACAGGACATTGCTTTCGTCGATCATCTGCTTCTTTACTCGCCGATGCAGGTGCTGACATGAATGTGTTAAAGAGGCACGGTGGATGGAAGTCAAATTCTGTTGCTGAAGGTTATGTCGAAACATCAGTGCAAAATAAAAAAGAGATAGCTATGAAAATTATGGGGGAAAATATTTCGAATGTGGAATCTACAAATATTTCAAATGCAAATATGAATTGTACAGCTTCAACATCATCGGGAATTACGGTATCAAATTGCAGCAAATTTGTAATTAATGTTTACAACAAATAAGCATAGCTATTATTATAATTTGAACTCTTATTCTGTTAAAAAGTTATGTCAATAAAAATTCTTTGAACAATTGTTGTTATTTTTAATAGTAGGAATCAAGCTAGTCGCGGAATAACCCATTACAAAACGAGTGTCGTAATGAAGTACTTTACCGCACTGGGTGCGGTAAAGAGCTTCATTACGACACTGAACCTAATGTCGTAATGTTTGACTTTACCTAACCAAAGTGGATAAAAGTGTTTAAAAACACTGAAATCCACTTATATTAATACCATTACCACATTCTATGTATCAATATATTGATAAATAAATGTTTCATGGGATAACTGTGTGCTAATATATTTTTATTTGTATTTTTAAGCTAAGCCCTGTCGCAAAATAACCCGCATTGCGGGATGACATTGTGGCAATTGATATTATAAATAACTCAGCGCATGTTACTGAATTGTATTCAGACGTCATGTCAGAATGTAGACGTAGGACAGAACAATTAAAATGAGGAATGTTTTAGATACTATTCACAAATGTTCCACTGGCAATAACTAAACCTCGAAGACTTTCACAAAGTAACTCCCGCTTACGGTAGTGGTAGTAGTAGTAGTCTCAGTAGTAGTAGTAGTGATAGTAGTAGTAGCAGCAGCAGTAGCAGTAGCAGTAGCAGTAGCAGTAGGAGTAGCAGTAATAGTAGTAGTAATAGTAGTAGTAGTAATAATAATAGTAGTAGTAATAATAATAGTAATAATAATAATAATAGTAATAATAATAATAATAATAATAATAATAATAATAATAATAATAATAATAATAATAATAATAATAGTAATAGTAATATCTTTTGTAACAGCACAGAAAATAATAAAGCCGTAAGTCTATTCTGTCTTAAAAAAAAACTCTCTGAAAATAGAAATTTCAATGAAAGATTTTCATTGAAGATCTTTGACCCTTACTGAATGACAAGTTACGCGTAAATTACACAGCACAACAATAATAATACATTTATTAGAATACGAACAATCGGTATGAATACACAAATAATCCGTTTCTGCTATAAATTCTTGGTATTGAAGCAAATATTAATATTTTTTCTGTACAAAGAAACAAAAACACAGCTACAGCCTTCGGGCCATGAATTTTCTCGTAATAAATTAATTTACCAGGAGAAATATTATTTATTTTTTTAATTATGATAAGCCGTTTTAATAGCACGTTTTTAATCTAACTTTTTAGCTAGTTGTCTTTCTATCTATGAAATGAAAAAAAAATTGTATTATTTTCAGAAAAAATGATATATTTTCTTTACACCTTTTATAACTTCACTTGTAATTTCTTTAGTTATTGTACGCTATAGAATATCACGATAGAAATAAGCGGACCAGCATATTACTAGTGAAAATACTGATCATCTTCGGTATTTTCAACTTAGCGAGTATTGTCCCTTCCGACCGTCTCAGATCTCACTCTCTTTTAAGAAATCTGCTCCTTTTTGTAGCAATTTTCTGATTGATTATTGCAATTTTCAGGACATTTAATTTGCTGTTACTTCCTAATTCTTACAGAGTTCGCCGAATCGAAGTACAATTTCCCGATCTTAGCGTAGGTTAAGTTATTAGTAGTTGTTCCCAAATGCGAATTAAAAAGCAATTATAACGCGAATGTAATGTGTTAGTTGTATAAAATGAAATTATTCGCCCGACGTTTGTACGGAAACTGTTGAGAATTCGAAGGAGGTGACGTCACGTGCCAATTGTTCGTCTTGGCGTCATTTCAGTGGCGTCATTCTCTGGCGTGACATCAGTCGACGCCTGGCGTTGTCCCCACGCTCAGAGAGCTTGCAGGGGGGGGGGTCCCCTACAACAAGCCCTGCCCTCCAGGACGCTTCTCACAGGTCCATATGTGGTCTCTCGCCCGCCTGTCCCGGTCATCACCTCCGCCCAATCCGCTTCGTACCTTTAGCGCGGGTGGCGTGCGTCATTTGCATATCGCGCGCGCGTTAACGGGTCCCAACGCGCAGGTTGTGAGGCGCAGGCTATTATTTCAACGCTACAAACAACTCCGTCCCCGCCCCCTCCTCCCTCCCCCTTCGCTCTTCCGCCGGCGGCGCCGGGTGGACGCGTGGCCAGGGACAGCAATTGCTCCGCAAACATTTCGGCGCCAACAATATGCAAAATATGGCCAGCGCCCCGGGCCGCGGGGGGAAAGTGGGCAGGAGGAGGCTTTGGCAGCCCCAGCCACAAGGGGAGGGGCAGTGGGGCGAGGGAATTGGCCTTCCCTTGTAGTTTATAGTGACAATAATAATAATAATAATAATAATAATATAATAATAATATAATAATAATAAAATAATAATAATAATAATAATAATAATAATAATAATAATAATAATAATAATAATAATAATAATAATAATAATAAGCAAAAAAGGAATGCAAAATCGTTAGGAAAATTCTTGGTCCGAAATTCACAGACGAGCAGTACAAACCCAGAAGCAAAAAAGAAATCAGACAATATACGAATATTCAGAGGTTTTTTTTCTTTCTAGGGCTTTTATCTAGCCAACAGCCGGTTAGCGTTTACGTCCCGATGGGACACATATTCGACCATACACTAGACCAACACACTTGCGGGCTCCTCTGATCTGAGGTCAGCAGATCAGAGTGATATCAGAAAACGTAGACTAAATTTTTATGGACATCAAAACTATGAATCCTCAACGTCTTACAAAAGAAATAGTTGATTTTTATGAAAATAGAAGCAAAGCAGCAACTGATACGATAAAATGGATCAACGAAATTAAAAAGGATAAAAAGGACCTTAAATTATCTGGGATCACAGAAGAAGACATTCAAAACAGGAACACATTTAGATCTAAAATGCAGTAATGGCAAATTGATTTGGAAGAAGTACCGACGTGTAGGACGGGAAACGCGTGGACCGAAGAGAGATAAAAGGCGCACAGCCAAAGGATGAAAGAAATATGATCACAAAGAAACGCTAAGAAACACATTTGAGTGAGGCTTGTACGCAAGAAGAATGAGAAGAAGAAAAATGGATAAAACAAGATGTATAATGAATCTCAACATGCTTTATTCCAGCAACATACCATACCTGCTGAGAATCCGAGCTAATGTCACATTGTCGACATCTGAGCATCCGACGGATGCTAGTCCCAGTCACCCAGAGACGGCAGTAGTTCGACGTCATTCTTAGAGTTGGACAAGGAATGAATTAAAGGAAGTGATGTGGTGCTATTACTATGCAAAAGCGAAAAAAGGAAGATCAAAAATATAAATTTTCAAGAAATGGAGAGATTGGAACCCAGATATGAGACCTACCTTACGTGCAAATAAGCTTACCAGTCAACGACGATAAATTCTCAGGAGGCGAATATTCACATCACTACTTCCTGACATTCAGAGAAACGCGGAGAATGTTATTCGATCAAAGTATCCACATTAAAACATTCACAACCATCTAATATCCCTGAAAACGATGGTCCTGTTGTTTATCTTCTCCATGAAACATCCTTCAGTGCTGAAAATTCATTTGGCTATGAATCACTCGAGATGGACCTGATGCGTAATCTCCTTCGACGCGAGATGGAAAGAGTTCGTCTGCTTCTCGCTGTCTGGAGGAGAATTCTAGCGACTGGCTGCTTTGATCGGTTGCTATCCGTGGTTTCTCCGATCAACACCGCAGAATGCCGGAGCAGTACCCTACCAAACGGGCCAAGGACCGCGCGCGATCTGTCCTTCCTCTTCCTTGTCCTATCCTCTCCCCTTACATACCCCCCCCCACACACTAACATTCACTACACTACCACGTGCCTCACACGCTACATCACGTATTTGCTACCTAAAGCGGGACACACGCTTCTATGGAGAGGAACTGTTGTACAGTTCCTCTCTATAGGTCAGGTTGCCAGTATTGTACAAAGTTATAATTGTAGCCGTAGCTAACAAAACCTACAGACACTAGAGAAGAACCATCTATTGCCAGTTGAATAGATAAAATGTCGTAAAGATACCTATGGCTGTAAGGAAATCTTGCTACATCTAAATAAAGTCATCTTAAATAATGTAACGAAATCTAAACGTAATTTAAGCATGGCTTGTATTGAATATCAGAAGGCCTTTGACAAGAGTTCAACATGATTGAATTTTGAAGACCCTGAATATCCATTGATTTCCAGCTAGACTTACTTAGTAGTTTGAAGTCGTAGAGTACCAAATTACACATACAGGGTGGAAAGGAAATACCAGTAGAAGCAAGATGTATTCAAATTAACAAGGGAATTTTTCAAGGACATTCGTTAACCACACTGCAGTTTACATTAGTTTGATCCCACTATCTAGGGGCACGGGAAACTTCCCCTGACTCCGCACTCATTTCCCCTTAAAATCCAGAAAGAGGTGTACATACGCAAGCGGAGGCTATGCGAGGCAGTGAACAGTGGCGTCATACGAAAATATATTCGCCAGAATATTTTCTATCAAATAGCCGAAAACTTTATTATGTTTAAATTATACACGGCTTTTTACTATTTGATGTTTATTCTCTTTCTACATTCTCCCGTACATAAACACCTTTGCTGAGAGAAAGGAATATTTTTGAAAGGAGAATTATTTCCTTGTTTTTGTAGTATTATTAAATCATTCACTTATTTATTGTATTTAGCAATAATGTGAAATAAATTAACAAGTCTTTATAAGCTAACACATCTCGCTTATAACAGACGAGAGCGCTTATAACAGACAAGAAATTTCTCTGTTAAACCTTCTAACATGAAACTAGAAAGTTTATGGTTTTATATCACTTATAAGTAAACAGGATTACAAAATCAAGATACTATTCATTCTATTTTTTAAATTTTACTCTCATTTGAGAATTTGAGTGCTCAGTTTCGTTTTGGTTGAAATATGTGGTATTCCGCTTCATTGTCGTTAACATTATGTTTCTGTATGCTTTAATACTGTATATGGTATTAATTTTACATCGTCACTATACATTTTTTATGTGAATTCCTTTACATGCACGTATTAGTTCAGAATTTCCATTAATATCCATTAATTTGTAATATTTGGCACGAATATTGGTGGTACACTGATATTTGTTTCCCTTTTAGTTTACTTTTCATAGCGTCAAATGCAGGTGCTAGTATTATGTTCATTAAGCTCTGAACTCTCAGAGAAGTCATTTCAAACACAAAAAGCTCTACAATTCTGTTGCCAATAATACTAAACTAACAGCAGTGCCTGCAGCTAGTATTTCATATTTTGACTTTGCAAACCTCAGATTGTGAGAGTCTTACATTTAGAAACAAAACATCGCAATCCTAAAAACTTCAATCAAAAATCATTGGTGTTCAAAACACATTACCATTAATACATCGATTTTAAAACATGGATGTTCTAACTCGGGAGTGCTCGCAATAGATCTGTGAGATCCAAGCCACGGAAGTTTTATGTTCCTGAATTGTTGCGATGCATTAGTCGTCTGATATTACATATATTCCTTCATTGTACTTTTCTGAGCCTGGCCTTTTATTTTTATTATTTTGCTCAATCATTTCCCGTTATCATGTTGAAACTTGATCGCTGCGCTGCGCGTTATCTGTCATATACGTTGGGTGAAATGGCGCCAGCGCATTGTGAGCTCCTGGCCTGCGGTGCGTATCATGGCATTGTTTTCAGCCGTGTCTATGAAAACTGCCTATTCAGAAATAGTAATAACGTTCCTTATCTACAATCGACTGTCACAATTTCTTATCAAAAAGAAAGACGATGTGCAGAAGAGTCTGCAGAGAAATGAAAAAACGCGAATTTTGCAAAATGAAAGAAAAAAGGCAAAAACTTTCTAAATATTTTTGTGAAAAAGTAAAATAATATTTGTTTAGAACATCTCAAAATAATTTGTGGAAATTATATTTAATATTATTTAATATAACAATATGTTTAATGATTTTTCTGTGTACTTTGTAAATTTTTACCTTTTTCACCATAAGTATTCAGACAAGAATACTGCTGTATTAGGTTGATTGAAAATTGCATTGCGAGACATGTACAAAACTGAATAAAATTAATATTTCAATAAATAGACCTTCAGATCATTCGCAATCACAAAACTTTGCAGGTATATCTGAGAGACACTTTGCAGGCACTGGTGTGAGTCTACCTATTGCGGGCACTCCCGTGTTAATAGTAAGAATGATGTTTTGAAAACATGGGCATCGATGTCGTACCCCAACCAGCGAGCGGCACGCAGGGGTACGCAAAGGCCGTTTCCACACAGCGCATCCGTGATTGATTAGTGATTCTCGGCGCGTTAACCGCTAAGGGCTTTAGTCCCTTAAGTATAGTGCATTTTATTCCGCGGAAGGTAGCGGTGATCTTGCCCCGCTGGATGGTGAGATCCAGAGTTGACCTGTCTGTCGGCTAGTGGGTTATCCTAAACTACGTATCTCCCATCAACGGGGAACCTCCCAGCTGGGTCAGGCTCAAAACTCCCGACCGGTCTCCTCCATGTAGGGTAGTGAAGTGCATGTAATTGTAAATTTGTGTAAGTAAAGAGTGAGAATAGAACATGGAACACACAAGAAAGATGGCACGCGCTCTGTGGCCCCTACGTTTCAGTATTCCTCCGGCATTCGCCAGGTATTTATCTCAGAAATCACGGATAACTACCGATCAGAGCTGCCGGCCGCGATAATTCTCCTTCAATCAGCGACTGAATTTGACCAAGCTGGCCAGCTAGTGTTGAAAATTCTGCCAGTGTTTCCAGTCGAACCTAGGACCTCTCGGTCAGACGCACTGCAGTGACATCAGTTGATGCACTCACCTATCGCTCTCGGTAATTTTACCATTAGAATAATAATGTGGGGTAACTTTATACAAATCAGTTATTCGGCCATATCTTGCTTAAGCTTGACAAATCACATGTAGACCGGCAAAAAGTAACATAGATAAAAAATGCAAATTGTACAAAATAAATTTGAAGGCTTATCATTAAAGCTCATTTTGTACGTTTCTCAAATATTTATATTGGACGATAATCTCAAAAATTTTGGAGACTTAATAAAAGCAGATTGTGCTAAAAACGTCTAGTTTGCACAATAAAATACAAAAAAAAATCAATTCAAAGTACCCAAAGTCCACTTCACCCTCCTCCATTCTACTATCCTCCACTCCGATATCCTCCACTGCGCACTCCACTTCGCACTCCACTCCACTCTCCTCCACTCCGCCGTCCTACACTCCACCCTGCTCTAACCCACTCCTCTCCCCTCACTCTCCTTCACTTCGCCCTCCTAACTGTCGCCCTCCTTCAATCCGCCCTCCCCCACTCCGCCTGCCTCCGCTTCGCTGTCCTCCAGTCCGCCATCCTCTAACACATCCTCCTCCACACCTCCCTCCTCCACTCCGCCCTCCTCTAACCCACTCTCCTCCACTCCGCCCTGCTTCACTCCGCCTTTTTCCATTCCACTTCCTCCATTCCGTTCCCCTCCACTCGTCCCTCCTCCACTCCGGTCTTCTCCCCTCCACTCTTCTCCACTACACCCTCCTACACTCCAACCCCTTCCAATCTACTCTCCTCCATTCCGCTCGCCTCCACTGCTTCCACCTCGATTCTGCCCTCCTTGACTCCGCACCGGTAACGCTGTCTCTGTTCAAGCCGCTCTCGTCCACATCCCAGCTCCTGCTCTAACTCGCTCATTCACACGTACCCGGCCGCAACAACTTATCCCACTCCATTCCTGTACACACCAACCTGGTTTACTCCTCCCCAGTCCACACCACCTCCGTCCTCATCACTCTCGTCCACACTACCCTCATCCACACTATCTCGGTTCACATCATCTCTCACCACACTATCGGAATTTGTTCGTCCAAGCCTTCCCCGCCAACTCCAACCCGGTCCAAAATATTTCCGTTCAAAACACCACATTATACCACCCCCTCCACACAATACCCGTACAAGCAACTTTCCTTGTCACCTAGCTAACCGCTTTACTCAACACCCCGTCTCCGTAAGAATACAGATATAATGTTCATCATTTCACTCAAATTAGTTTGCATTACAGATATTCTTTT